>VOMN01135359.1:0-33386 GCA_014899125.1 Orchestia grillus | reverse complement strand
TGTGTTTGTGTCGTTAGACCTGAGTATCTTTGTGTTTGTGTCGTAGGACCTGAGTGTCTTTGTGTTTGTGTCGTAGGACCTGAGTGTCTTTGTGTTTGTGTTGTAGGACCTGAGTGTCTTTGTGTTTGTGTTGTAGGATCTGAGTATCTGTGTGTTTGTGCCACAGGACCTGGAGGAATGTGTTGTATTTGTGCCACAGGACCTGGAGGAATTCGTGGCTGCCAGCGGCGACGCAGGAGTGCTGTACTTCAGCATAGGGAGCATCGCCCGCAGCGAGGACATCCCTGCTGGCGCTAAGGTAATGGGCTCTTCAATATATGAACAATTTTCGAATTTCTTCGCAATTTTGTAGCTTTGCCATCCGGAGCGAAATCTAAGCAGGGACTGAGGTGCCTGCGTAGGACTCGGAGGATTAAGGTGCAGGGAGTGTCCGTTTCTTTTTCTCCTTTCATGGAACTTTTCCTCGATGTGACATCGGGCGAGAGCTTGCTTTATAAATGAATAAACGACGTGTTTTTAAGACGAATCTAATCGTGAAAATCATTCAGGATTCATATTTACTAAAATTATCCGTTGTCCAGCAGTGCTAAATAACATTGGAGTTTTCATGTGGGGGGAACGAGGGCTTTTACAACATTGCAGTGAGGAAGCGAGGGGAGGGAAACGACTTCATTTATTAAGCATATCAACATTAATTTAAATTACACGAGTAACGGTGCATAACATGAACGACACCATTTTATTATATTCAGGTAGCCTTCGTAGAGGCGTTCTCCCGGTTGCCGCAGAGGGTGATCTGGAAGTACGAGGGCAGTGACCTCACACTGCCCCCTAATGTCATCACCAGAAAATGGCTGCCCCAGCAAGACATACTGGGTAAGGTAGCATTGCGTCCCAGAAATTACCTTCTATGTATTTCATCTTTACATATGTATACGTACAAGGCTCATTCGGAATGAAACACGTTTTGTTCACAGGGGCAGTTTGGGCAAAAAACAGATTCTCTGCATGCGGACAGGGTTACCCAAATCAGGGTGAAAACAGGGTCACCCAAATCAGGGTGAAAACAGGGTTACCCAAATCAGGGTGATAACAGGGTCACCCAAATCAGGGTGAAAACGGGTCACCCAAATCAGGGTGATAACAGGGTCACCCCAATCAGGGTGAAAACAGGGTCACCCAAATCAGGGTGAAAACAGGGTCACCCAAATCAGGGTAAAAACAGGGTCTCCCAAAACAGGGTGAAAACAGGGTCACCCAAATCAGGGTGAATACAGGGTCCCCCAAAACAAACGGGCTCCCAATTTCGATAGATCTCATTTCTTAATTTCTAAAAAAATGAACGTAACTTTGGTTATGACTAATCTCTTATGTTTAAAATACATCAAAACATGAGAGTGAGTCTCATGACTTTTTGATTTTACAGCCCATGTTCGACATGACCCCCATTTCGTGCTGTACATTTCTGGCGGCGCAGCACTAACGGGNGTGGACTGGCCCCGGCCTCCCCCTGGGGCTGCCCCGAGTCCCATGGCGGTGCTGGGCGTCCCTGCGGGGACTTTGTCATTACGGTGCCCCAAAAGAAAGCAATCTGAGAGGCTAAGGTCTGAGACAATTCGAAAGTTGGGGCCTGTTTTTACCCAATCTCCAACGCCCGTAAACGTTCCCTGAATTTGCCCGATTCTCCCCAAAAGCGCTCCATATTCTGCCACTCAGTGGGTTGCCCACCAGCTCGGTCAAGCACACGAACTGTCAGTACAACTGGGGACTTGAGTCCATCTTCGGAATGTGGGTTGTGTACCCCAGGGCAGTGGGCGGGTGTCGCTTGATTTGAGAATAACTCTCTGGGTAAATATAAAAATGAATGCTCAAAGCTTGAGTGTTTCTACAAGTTTGTAACTTCTGCCTTCATTCGTCACTAGCTTTTTCAGTAAATTACTCTGGTTTTAGGCTAGTTTCAGTCAATTTCGGTATAGTCACAAGATAGCTTCAATCAAATTCCCTTCTCAAAAGCGAATCACGGTCCATTGCCTTAATTTCTAGATAGTTTTAGCTAATTGCCCTATTCTCTAGCTAACTTCAGAGCCAATTACCCTGGTTGCTGACGACTTTCTATGGTCGGTTGCAGGCCACCCCAAAACTCGCGTTTTCATCTCCCACTGCGGCAATCTGGGCACCCAGGAAGCCAAGTACCACGGCGTGCCCGTACTGGCGGTGCCCATCACCTACGACCAGCCTAGGAACGCTGCTAGGATGGTTTACAAAGGCCTGGCGCTCTCGCTCGACTGGCACACACTCACGTCCGACGACATCGTCGAGGCCATCGACAGGCTCGTCAACGATACCACGTGAGATGTTGAGGGTTCTTCATGCGATCACTCAAAGTCTGAAGACAGTGGCGATAGACACCAAAGTATGGGCAACGAGCGCTAACTCCCCACTCTAAAGACATTGCTAAATGTCTGCACTCTGGAGCAGACATTGACTGATCGAGTGATGAGCTCCTCAGCGCAGTAATAATTTTCTTCACTACGCAGCTGAATAGGATTGCAGCTTTGCATTTATACCGTTCGGCTCTTCAAAGATACCTAAAGTATTAGCGTAGCAGCAATTTACAACAATTTGCTGTTGAATAGGACGGTACCTCTGCATTTATTTGTCACGGTTGTGCGTGCATTTTGAAAATAGCGCAGTAAATTGCACCGACCTCACCACGTCGGGGTACAGCTTGCGCGAAGCCAGGTCGACTTCGCGTTCCGTTTTTACCTGAGAAATTGTCGAGTTAGGCTTCACATTTTGGAGGTGCAGGTGCCACTACTTCCGTCGAATTCAGGCGACAAACGGAATCGGTTCCCTAGAAAATGTTTGAAAATAGAAATGGAAAATCAGAACATGCCAATTTCGCATTCTTTTTTATAAATCTACTACACTGACCTTCACAACACATCAACATGCTCAGAGCACCTGGGTGACGTACGATGAAATGCTGTCTTTTTTCATGATCTGAAGAGTAAAAATGATTGATATCGCGTCTTTTTAATCGAAGTCGTCATCTGAGGTACATCAGAGCGGTACCGTCCAATTACACAAGTGTAGTTCGTAGTCATAAGCGGCAGGATTTTGTAAACAGTTAGAAAAGAATTCAAATCAGAACGATAAATGTTAAATGCAGAGGCTCCTGAGGTATCTGTGAAACGCTGATTGTAATCATAAAATACAGGACATATACACAAGATTTTAACTTTTCAATTGGCCCCGAACCTAGGCACGTAAAGTTGAATGAGGAAGAATAAGTCAGTGTCAGAGTAAGCTCATTGAAGACCACCTAACTACTTAACGAGGTCGCTGTCTCAGTGAAAGCTATGTAGTAAAGTTATAAGTTGCAGCGCTTCTATGACTCAGACTACGTCGCATCGAAGGACGGAGCACCATTTGGTGCGGGCTTTAGAAAACGGGGAATCTAATCACAAGGTATATTCCTACACAGGAGCCCTTATGCATAGAAACAGAAAAATTAAAATGAACTGGAGTGAAAGACAAAGAACAGACAGCGGAAACGATGTGAAACTGAAGGAAGTAAAGTGGGCATGAAAGACGGAAGTCCCGAAGGCTTATCTACAGCTAAGATAACCTAACAGTCAGTGAGCGAAACGCTTCGAAATCCTTGAGTACGCATGACACTTATTCTCGTCTTTCGGCAGGTTCTCGGACAGGATAAAGAAAGTTTCATCCATCCTGAAGGACCAAATGGCATCGCCGTCAGCAATGGCGGTGTGGTGGGTAGAGCACATCATAAGGCAGGAGGGGGCACCGTACCTGCAATATCCCGGCAAGCGCCTGCACTTCCTGCAGTACATCTGCCTAGATGTGCTCCTCTTCATCTTGGCCATCCTCATCGTCTGCTACAAGCTCTGCATCGCCTGCGTGAGGTGGGCCTGGCGGTCGCGATCCGGCAGCGGTCGGCGCGGAAGTAAAAGCAAGACCAAGAAAAAAAAGACAAAGAAGGAAAAGCAGACATGATGAGCGGCTGTGGTTTGGTGACGAAAACAAAGCACGGTCTGAGTTTGTAGGTGAAAGACTTGATTGATGATGCGAGCGAAAATGACGATGAAAGTGAAAAAATTTTACAAGTGATATACGTGTGCTTGAACAAGAAGCACTCACGAGAGGTAATGTGCAGAACTTGAGCCGAGTTCGGTGTCTTAGTAGCACTCTTCCTTCCCTAAAAATATATCACTCAAGTCTTGTGATGCCATGGAAGCTTAGAAGCGGTCTCAAAGCATTAGGAAGATCAACACGACGTAATAAATTGATGTAGAAAAGCCTTCACAACTTGAAGGTCTGCTCACGGAGTGCATTCGCTGCCTCAGTAGCCCACGGGATGTTAGGGGCCCCTGAGAAGCGCACCTCTCCTGCCTAGGGTGAGCTGTTAATGAGTTCAGTTAACAAACAGCTGTTCCCACAGATCTATAATATATATATATTAAAGCTACAGCGTTTGGCTTGTTATCAGCTTCATTAAAAAAAGTAGCAAATCAAAGTACCGAAAATTTTTCAGATCTGGTGGTGGTTTTACAACATCGCTCCAAGCAAAAATTGTTTTGCTATTATAATACTTATGAAAGCATGATGAAACGTTATGAATATTAAAACTCAATAAGGGATTATAGTTTGTGAGATTTAGCTTTATTTTTCGTGAATCTTGGGTTACAATTACTTTAAAATATAAAGTGAGCAACATGGTCAAAACGTAATATATACCTAGAACCGAGTTCAGCTCGTAGAATACAGCAGTGCATAGAAATGAGCAGAATTTCTTTGCCTTGACAGGTTCTTAAGACTTATGCCATCGGAACACAATCACGCACAGGCATCAGAGTTGGAGTGAAGACAGAGGGGCAACATGTAATTTCATTTGGAGCAGATATTGCCGTGCTTCTGTTTGACCTGTCCATCATTTGATTGATTAACTTCAGTGCGTCATGTTGAGAAACGCGTAACAAAGTCGAACAATTTTCAAGAATCGCTCTTTGACCGCCGTTGTGCTGTAGGCTGCGTCATATCACTTCGTCAATTTCCCCTCAGTGCCCTTGTATACCCTCGAATGAGTTCGCACACCCTGTCCCAGGTCACACTGGTGTGTTGCCTTCCTGGGCACATCGTGTGTTATCTTCCACTCCCGAGGGAAGTGTTCCGTCAGGAGTATCGAACTCGAGACCTATTAATTAAGAGACAAGCACACTACCACTTGCGCTACAAAGCCACTGAACTCTTTTAAAATCTGTGGTGAACTGCACCTTCACCACAACTTATTACAAAGAAAGAACCCGAGCGCTGGAACAGACACCCTTGTACACTTCGCGGCGCGGCTCATCACCCCGTTGGCTGACGGCTCAGCCCACAGAAGAGCCGCATCGTCTTGTGAGGTGGTGCTCCAACATCGAGACCAGCGTATGTGATTGGTCAACAGGGCACCATCAAGTGACCAATCAGTGAACAGCCGGAAATAAATCAAGTACCTGCAGACTCTTGAAAAAGAAGACCTAACAAGCGACAGACGGTATGAAAACCAGTCTCACTGCCTGCTCACGTCACTACAGTACTCGCCGCCCCTCCTAGTCGTACTGTACACAGGACTAGTGCTCTCAGCGCTAATTCTTTTCTGTCCACTTGCGGCGCTGCATCGCTCAAGGCTTTCTGGTGTCGGCTTAGGACCAGTGCTTGCAGCACCTTCTACTTCATTGCTGCACCATCAAGGAGGGAGACGTTTTATTGTAATTATCCATCCATATTCTGTGTATTTGGATAAACGATACAATTAAGAATTACAGGAATATTTTATCTTATGCTTCATTATCCTGTTGGGTTGATCTTCATCCCCTCAGGCACTCTGAACTGAACTTTAAGGAAGCTTGTCACGTTAAAGAAAGATTATTCGTCGATCGGTAGAGAAAAAGAGACGTCTGAGGGTTGCAACTCTACAGAACATCTTTTGTAAATGAACGAAACATTGCGGAAACTCGCTCGTATTTTATGAACTTGTAATCTTTTTTAGTAGTTTTTACCGAAATGAAAACATTAACGCTGCTAAACTGCATTTTTCACGTCAATTAAAAATGAGAGCGTGAGGCAGCATTGCCGTGAACGAGACTTCACCTCATGCAGTGCCGAGAGTCCGCTCATTCTGGTTTTCTCCAACCTGCGCGATGGCCGGCGGTCCAATTCCGGGTTGTGAACATTAAGTTTGCTATAGCAATTATTTATACGTTCAGACGTGATCACTACATTACGACTTTGCATGTACAGAGATCCAATAAAACCGTCACATAGCTCAAGAAAAAGCCTCAACTAATACGACCAGATACTTTACTAAAAAGTTACTTTGCCGAAATATCTGAATGCTCGTTCAGAGCGAGATCTGCGTACGAGCAACGTAACTACAGGATGTGTCGGCAAGCAGAATAAAATAAAAAAGATGCTCAAATTCTCGGTGTATTATAGAGCTGGTTTGTATGGATACAAAATAGAATATATTAACATTTCACTCGACCCTGTACAAAAGCAACGCTGTTACGTGTGCTGCAACAACAACAACAAGAACTGTACAGGTAAAGGCGTGCCTAACGAATTAGCACCTTCCATAAAAGCCTTCTCAACAGTTAGATATTGGTCTTCCTCCTAATAGGCAGCAACGTGTGAAGTGGAGCCTTCGGTAAAGCACGCCACTGAAATGCACTGCAGTGCGAAGCAAGGAAAGCAAAAAGAATGTAAAATACACCTCATGGGAAATGTATTCAGCTCTCGACCGGCGTAGCACAGATACAAGGGGAGCCATCGCGTGGAAATGAATAGTGACAGGAAATGATCTGGTTGCCACTGTAGCACGGATGGCAGGCAGCGACTGAATTGCCCCACAGGTAAAGAAGGCGTTCATTTTACCCACGGCGCAATTCACAACCGACCGCAACAACACGGGCGCCAAGACAAAGTCAAGTGAACTTGCATCGCCAAACCACCGAAATGGAAAACATTAACAAAAAATGCAAACAATTAACCTTGTCTAAGGAGAAAGTCATACACAACTAAGTGTCGGGGTAATTATTAATTAAGACAAGTTTAACACGTTGGCTGGCATCGAAGTTGAGCACAATTTTTGTTTGAAACTATTAGATCGAAGAAGCTCACGATTGCCCGCAAAAAATACATCAACATAAAAGGTAAGAGTGACGTCACTCTGAAGAAACCAAAATTCAAAAGACTTCGTTTACCCCCATTCATCATAAGCCTTGAAAACTGATCACTGCATCGTTTTCATTTCATTCTCACGAAGCGTGCATTTCGTTAAAAATTAAATTTCAGCAGGCAGGCAGACGCGAGAAATTAGGAGCTCTGACGAGCCTCTTTCCTTTACCCTCGATAACGCACAACGCAAAGGAACACTCAACAAGTGAACGCGTCTGGTGCACTGCACCTTATCCATGGCAGAGTCGGAATAGAATAACTTTCAAGCGTTAGAGAGAATTTACGAATGAATGCACTCACAATTGAGATCTGCATGCATCTGCCACCGTAGCGTGGATACCAGGAGAAGTCAGTACGGGGCTGGTGCACCCCATTGGTCCAAGCTCTGGTTCAGAGCTTGCGAGTCGTGAAGTCTGTAGACAGGATACGGAAAGTCCCCCGAGCCTCACTGTTGGAATCACCTAACATGCGGCAACGGGGGTTGAGCTATTTGTAACATAACACCAGTCAATAACATCAAACGTAGTATGAATGAATAACATGCACGACCTGGTAACACTCAAGGGACCTTGGAAGTAGTTGAGGCACCCTGACCCAGGCCACACTGGTGTGCCGCAGTTTTAGGCATGCCGCGTTGAATCTTGTTCCCAAAAGAAGCACTCAGCCCGGGGTATCGAACTCGGGACCTCCTGACTAGGAGGCAAGCACGCAATCATTTGTGCTAAGGAGCCCCTCACTACACAAAATTACAACACAGACTGATCTCGATCAATGATGTGTCAACTTTTGACCATAAATGATCTTCAAGCTGGACATTTCAGTACAAAAGTAGAGGTGGAATCGCATCGCCATGCACTCAGAACGGCAAGTCAGCACAAATTGAATCAAGAAAATCAATAAAAACCCGTCCCTAACATACACACGACACGCAACTACATCCTACGCAGTAAACAGGATATCCGCCACACAACACACACAATTGTTACCATACAATCAAACTAAACTCGCAGTGGAGAAGAAATACATCACTCATTTCTTCCCCACGACGATGACTTCTCAGTTCCGTAAGCGAACATGATTTACCCTATCTTAATCAGGAGATGAACATGACTATTTACAGTTAACTTTTAAACCGTGACCCACGCCGCAAGCTAACTCGCTAAAAAACAACGCGCTCACTCGGGCTGCGTGCAGAAGCTCGAACTGGAATAGAGCTCCCAGCCGTAGCACAGATACGGAGATGAGGGTCCCCCACACTCTGCGTCAGGTTGCCCGTCCGCACTTACAGGTGTGGTAAATGGTTGAAAACATTAACTGGGCTTCATTGATTTATTACCTTTTTGCCATCACATGACCCCGCTACCCACAATTAAATCTATTATGAAAAACTTTCAGTCCAAGACGTTCTCTTCAACCTATTTTTCTCGTCACGCAATCATCCGGCTTCTGATTAGTTTTTTTTTTAATTTTATTTCTTTTTTTTGTGTCGACGTAGCCCACCTACGAATGACCATGACAAAATTTCCGTTTTTTGTTCCCTAGAAAATGCAAAAGCAATGAGCTTAGGACAGCGGAAGCTCGGGTAATAAATTGATAAAAATATTAGAACTTCCCCACAACTTTCTTAACAAGATGAAGTCTGGACGTACCTTGCCTATTTTAACAAACTTTCGTAAGCTTCAACAGATCCCGACTTAGGCTAAGTGTACGCAACACATATTTCTTAAAGTTAAGAACATAAGTCTCCTTCATTCTGCGATCTCAAGCGCCATTAAAGTCTCTTCAGAGTCTCAGTCACTAAATTAAGCTCAAACGCTCAAGTCGTTTCACGTTCGTATCCTAGGTGAACATCAGCCAAAACGACAAAGCTGCTACCACCATTTCAACTATCGAAGATAGTTCACGTAATTTTATTACTCCTTCCCACTTGACAGTGATGTATATGTAGCAGGCAAAACCCGCTGACGCTCGCATATGCTATTCGTGCACAATAGCAAGAGACAAAGGAAACCGATACGTAGCTGTGATTAGCTCACCGTAAAATGCAGAAAAAGTCACTGCATCACAATCGAACGAAAACTCATCACTTCACGAAAGAGCAAAGCAGTTCGATCCGTCTGTGGAGAGAACAGGCAAAACCGCTGGTGAGACGGTATCCGTGCTACCAAAAGCTCTTGGTAAATGCTGGCACATCTCCAGACAAAAATCTCGTGGTATACTAAGATTTAAGACCGGCGGGCTGAACCAAACAAACAATCGTACACAGCAAGGTGCAGGAGTTGGAGGATTATCTCCACCTCCAAGTTAACGATGTACATTACAACACTTTCATTGACACACAAATCCTAAAGTGAAATACCGACCGACATCCATCCGACTTCGCACAAGCGAAAGGTACACTTTTCCCGAACACAGATCGTGGCTTTTTGTGTCTGACGTGTCATGTGAAGAACAAATAAGGACATGTCTTTTCACGTGGTGCGTTTAAATTTCTCAACACAGATACCTCCAATATTGAAGATATTTCGGCCAGTTGATTTCTAGCGTCTCCATGTATTTCATCATTAAAGCGTTTGAATTTAATAAGCAGCCATTTCATTATGCGTTGATAGATATCCCAAGTATAAAATGCAACGGACCCGCGAAATGCCCAAACCGACTAGGTGCACATGAACACAGCCATGGGACTACCCATTCAAACTTTTCTGGGGGGACATCTTTAATTACCGATAATTTTGGCCGCCCAAGCACACATATCACCGCCGAATAGTTGATTACCGAAGGGGTGGCGGTAAAGTTAAAGACAGGGTTGACGGTGATAACACCTGTAGCCTCCATGCGGATTGGTCGAGGTAACATCGCTGCAGCAAGACCACCGGTCGAGAACGACAGCTCCAGACCACACCTAGCCCATTAAGTTGCAGTCTCATTTCCAGAAGGGAAACATCTCCCCATCTTTACAAAACACGAGAATAAACATTCATTTGCGAAACGGAGTAGCGATGAGAATGCCAATACAGGACGACTACACGGATAATGCCGGAGAAGTTCACTGCAGTCCAAGCTTCCATTGAAGCATCAACGCAAGACCAGCATGCAGTACTTGGAGGTGCGTTCAGTCACGGCTCTCATTATGAGGAGTCGTCAACACGCCTATTATTAATAGCTATGCATACAAGAGTCTTGAGTGTCAGAAAGGAGAAGGAACATTTCTCCCGTATTCATGCAGGTACACTCGATGCATTTTGTAGTGCACTACAGTAAGATAATAACCCGATATAGTAAGAGACTCGGTTGATGTTTTCATCACACATCTAATTAAGTTTAGTGTGTATGTATATGTATATACACAGACGCCACACGCATCGCATAGAACTTCACGCACAATTCTACGATTAAATTTCAAGTTTGAAACATCGTACTGCCCAATACTACCGGACAGCAAAACGTCAGTGGGTTGAATAGCTTCAAATGGACGAACGAAAACGACGTTAAATCCAACAGCGGTGTCTATGCAAGTAGTTTAATATTAACACAAGTATCCTTTTTAGGTAACTGTTAATAAATTATGAAACATGAGCCCTAACATACATTGTAAAGGGCGTAGGTAACGGCTGACATCTATCCTGCAAGCGCTTCTCAATGAAAGTCTGAACGCCAGTTTTTGTGTGCATGATGGTTCGCTCATCGATAAAAAGCCCCAAAACGCATTGGAAATTATCAAGTTCAACATTCTTATTCATATTACTCATCCTTAATTTAGCTTTAAGGAGCGAAGAGCAAATTGAATACCTACGGAGACCCAGAGCTGCCTACAGAGCAGCGACAATGCACGCAAGCAAAAGCGTACCTCATCTCCTGTGGTCGAAGCCCCCTGTTCCATTCCAGTGCCGCTTGCCGCCACCACCGCCTCCCCTCCAGGGCCGTCCCCTACCTCCCCTTCGGTCCCCATTATAACCACCTCGACCCCCACCACCACCACCAGCCCCCCAAACGCCGCTGAAACTACGATAGCTACCCCCACCACCGCCACGCCCGCCTCTGAAGCCGCCATGTCGGTGATTGTTTTGGCCGTACTGAGCGCCGCTGTTCCAGCTGCGGTTGACGCCGTTTTCACCACCACCAAGGGTCACCAAGTTCGGGTTGCTAGGCCCCCCAGAGTCCCCGGAGCAGCTGTCGTTGCCGTTACGAACGTACGAGTCGAAGCGCTGCTTCTTCTGACACGCCATTTGGTGGTCCAGGTGGGTCTTTCGTTTCTTTGACTGCAACAAACACAAAGGCTGTTACTATCAGAGGTTACTACTACTTTAGGAGTGTAAATAAATAAACAGTGGGCAACTCAGAATTATAGTGAACTTGGAAACGCTATGATCAAACGCATAGAACGCTCCAAATGCGATAAAAAAACGTAATTTCGATAACTTTAGAAAGGCCCAAGCTAGCAAGCAGGAATAAAATTCTACGGTAGAGCTAAATACAGGTCTTAAAACACAAAAACACAATAGCTAGACCTTGCTGGAATACAAACATGGACACATGACGTAAGTAAGCATGAACCTGAAACAATATACCATATCTCCCCCATCGGAAAAGGAACAACATCAAAAGACGTAAATTATATCCTGGGACTGCGCTCTATTGTAAGCAAGCTCATCCGCCCTCACGTGTTGCACACTCAATAAGTGTTGAAAAAAACAACACCTTAAGCTCCTGAAACACTCAACTTATTTCATCATAATTATTATTGTTCCCCAACTCATACCAGCACAGTCACCTAACATGATCTCAGCGCGGAAGCTCACGAGTTATAATGACTATTAAAAAGATTATACGCCACAGGTAGTTTAACGAAGTATCAGTTAGTTCCCTTCAATGGTGTCCAGAATTTATTCTGTTTCCTCATGGCAATGCGCGCTCGCAGTCTCAGCAAGATAATTCTCAAGCCTAAGACGAGCACCAAGCCCATCACAGGACTCACCCTGGCGGCATCGATGTCCTCGTCGTAGCGCTCGTCCTGCGTCTTCCTGAGAGCGGTGTGCACGTCGCGGGACTGCTGGGCGTCCAGCTCGCTGTCGCCGCCCTCCCACGTGCTCACTGCAACACACACCTCAGCCGTTATGGGGCTCCTGCTTATACACTCCATGGAAGAGTTCAGCTGGAAATGTTAGCATGATATTCTCAGCTGAGCGTTCCGGAGGCGAGCATTTCTGGCACATAGTGATAAAATAGAATGAAACACGGAAAGTCTGCTCTAGCAGTTCAGAAGACTGTGCGTCTTTGCACTACAAATACAAAATGAGCGCAATTGATTGAATCATATTTTTTTTGGCAAACCTACCTTTTTCCCTATGAGAGTTTCTCACGTGTGGCAGGGATCTATAGTCATCGATTTTCAAACTCCTCATTTTGAAATAAGCTTTTCCGTTTAAACATGCCTTTTTCCTCGATTTCATACATATTCTTTTAATATATTTCAACCCACATGAAGTCTCTCTTCACCCGACGTACTTCCACACATTCACTCGTAATTTTCCTCATAGCGCTCCCCTTCCTCATTAATTCACCCACTCCTTGCTGCAATCTTTTACTGATTCAGCTCATCAACATAATTGAGCTCGGATGCACTACGATCTCTCACCACACAATGCATATACGACCACCAGCATACGCAATTCAGGTCCAACCAAACACGCATACCTTCCCTCAATGGCATGTCAGCACAATGCCAATTCCAAACAACAACACAAGGACCAAAATCTGGTGGAAGTAGAACTGAAACCAACCTTTGGAGCCAAAAACAAAAGAAGAAGAGCTCTGCAGCGCGTGCAGCGTTCTGTCACTCTCAATGGTCCGGTCGCCGCTGGTGCTCCATATGACATTCGAGGACGGCCTCGACGGCTGCTGCTGCTGCTCCCCATTAAGGCTGGTCTTATTCTTGTGGCTGGTGAGAGAATACGCAAGGTTGCCTTTGCTGTGTCTGTCCCAGGCAAGTTTGTTGGTGGCAGGAGCCTCTTTTTGAACGCAAGTTTCGAGAGGCTCTTCAGGGCTGTCACAGCGACCGTTTGTGTCCGAGTCGCCCTTCACTTCTTTGCTGTTGCTTTTGAAGTAGCCGTTTTGTTTGGAGGATGTGTCACCATGAACACCGTTCCTCCTATCGTCCGAGTCCGACGCAGGGGACTGAAAGGTCTTGCCACTGCCATTACACAGGGGATTCTTGATCAAACTTTTGAATGAAGACTGGGAAGCACCTTTTTTAGAAGCAACATGAGATGCAGAGTTGTCTGCTGGTGCTTTCTCGGCGGTGCCATTCCTCTTGGGTTCATTACAGGGCGACGATTCCGTAGAACTCGGGACTCCAGAAAGGCACGATATGTATGACAAAAGCCCCTTCACTGACTTGCCATTCTTGTCACTGCCCTGATCAGTAGCATCACACTCCTCTTTAACATTACTATTTACATGGGAATTACTATTTGTACTACTGCTAGCATGGTCCTCTTTTCTCTTTGTAACCTTCCACCCATTAGATACCGACATCTCTTTCTTCTTGTTTTTCTTTTGTTCTTTGGAAGCTTGCTTGGGCTTATCAGTGACTACGAACTTAGTGTGCTCAGACCGAGAAGAAGTAGAGGACTGGGAGGCGTTGCTGCTGTCGTCACTCGAGTCGGACACATGCCAGCCTTCACTTGTTCTGTGCGGGGCTGTGGACGAAGAACTGGGGGCCTGAAAAGCATCCGACTTGCCCTTGCCATCGAGTTCCCGCAAGTCCCCCTTTGACTTTTTGCGGTCATCAATAGAGGCACTATCATACGATTTATTATTAACATCAACGGAAACTGAGCTGTTACAACTGTTACCATTTCCCTGTACATGATTGTTGGGGTTCGAGCCGCCTTCCTTCGATAAAACTTTGACGTTAGACGCGCGGCATGAAGTCTTCGAATCAGTGGACGAAGAAGGATCTTCAGGTTTGCCCGCCATCTGAACATGAACATTGCCATCACTGGGACGACACCTGCTCTCGCTGTTCTCAGTGTCGGATGCATCTGAATCATCGACGTACGGAACAAGGCTTGTACTTTTATGAAGGCTCCCGTTCACTACTCCACCCCCAGTGTTGGAAGCAAGAGCTTTCTTTTGCACAGACAATACATAACCAGTTGAGCTCAACTTGCTGGTCGAGCCAGAGGCTGCACTGACAGGAGATGAAGATGACGATGCTGCAGCTGCAGCGACGGCAGTTTGACTTATAACTTTGGGAGAGTTGAGCAGGGGCACATTTGTTTTGATGATCATCTTAGGGCGGGATGGTCCAGCCAGCACTGACGGCTTGGTTGGGGCCTTGAGATCAAATGTGATGCGTTCTCTGCAACGAAGCAGCCACCTTTATTACATGAAACACTAGCACAAAGAACATTAACTTGATATCAGCTGCATCGAGTGTTCCAGTATAGCATTTTATGAATTCATCTTTGCTAACTGAAGCTTAGCACCTAAAAACTCATCTGGACCAAAACAGAAAGACAAAATGCTAACTAAAGCAAAGTGAAACAAATTCATGTTGAATGAGTAACAAGGGGTAGAATAAATTTCACGGCAAAAGGAAGTGTTGCTGCAAAAAAGAGACTATAAATACCGGGATTGACCAAAAAATCTCGCTTTGATGGAAACTTCGCCACTATCTGGTAGGTAAAACGAACAAGAAACCATAACCACCAGAAGCGACACTGCCAAACGTAACTCAATAAGAATGTTTCAACATGACACAGCTCTCATCACCCAAAACAGACGAGAAGGGACACAAACCTCTGCTTGGGAGGCGGTAGCGCTGCTGCAGGGGCTTGTTGTGTTGGTTTGGGCCTGCCGATCACCTGCCCCAGGTCGACGTTGCCGTTGGTGAGTGAGGCAGAGGGCTTGGGGGTGGCGGCCATCTTGCCTGTGGAGCTTGACCTCATGAGGGTGGGGGGGAAGGTGGCCGGGCTGCTAGAGTCCATTTTGTCACTGGCGGAGCGCACAAGGCTGAACTCCTTGCCCCTGTTGGGGGTGGGGGGCCGCTTCACCAGCTCGTAGAAGAGGATGTAAGGGTTGCGCAGCAGCACCGACTGCACGCCCACCACGCGCACCTGCGGCACACAAGGCAACAACTCAGTGGCTGGGCAACAACTTTTTCATGGCAACAACTTTTTCATGGCAACGCCTCAGTGGCTGCGGGGCTCAGCCCGCCACCAGGATGTTGATATAAGCCACGGCGAGTGGCACCATGGAACAAAATTACAGTTTTTCCCTTTCTGGGGTGACAGCCATAATCTGCCATCTCTTTAATTATTATACTCGATTTTACCAGCCGTGTCCGAAACTAAGACGATGTAGTAGCGATCATGTTCATTAGAATTTACTTCCCTTCGGATACAGCATCAACTTAGATTATCAGTTAGTTTAAAGGACCCTTGCCACATGAAATGCATCGTACAGAGAGTGAAAATCTCTCATTTCTTTGTAACTCAACAAAATGGAGGAACAAATATCTTCAGCGTATCTCAGACCTTTGCCGTTCTGCAATACAATACCAGTAATACACATATAGTACCAGCATAATACAAAATTAGTGGTTCCTAAGAAAATGTTGGGTATTTTCTCTCACTTTGTGACACTGAGAGTTAGGGAACTACCTTTAATTGCTATGAACAAAATCCCGCTGCACTCTAGCCACGCGGGCAGCTCGGAGGGCCCCCCGGCCCAGCAATGACTAGCGACAAGGCAACAGGCGCCTTGCAATGTAAGCCATTAATTCGTCTGTTATATTGTACTGCGTGAAACTCAACCTCATCCACTCACATCAGTGATTCCCCACTACGCATCTCAATCCCTCATTTTTATACATAAAATTACCTATTTCACTAGGCATATATATACATCTATCTATACATATACATAAATATATATATTGATAAAATATAATTTCTTATCCATTAACGCGTATTCCGCTTGTATTATTTACGTATCCATATTGTAACCCACAAAAAACTCAATGCTATTGACGTAATACAATTCTGCAAGACTGATCGAACAAAGAACACTCACAGAGCAGTCGTCGAACTCGTACATGGTGCCGTTGGCGCCCTCTGCACAGGCGATGTAGTGCCCCCCGTGTTGGGAGCCCCCCAAGTGCACCACCATGGACACCAGCTTGTAGGTGTAGCCACCCCCAGAGGACGCCTCGCTGCTGCCGTTTACGGCACAGCCATTACTGCCGCTCTTGCTCTTCACGTGGCAGCCGTTCACGAAGCGGGAGAGGTCGAGGTAGCGCTGGATGTTGATGTGCTTGCCTATCTTGCACCCATTGAACGTGAACCTGCATCATTCAATGGAAAAGTTAACGTCTTCTTCAATGAATACACACAGCGGCACTTACGTCGCTAAATTACCACTAACTTTGAAGATCACACCAAGTCAACAAAGAGGAAGAACACACCAAAACTATGAAAAGTAAAAAAAGAACAACACCTCTTTTCACAAGAACTAGGATTGTCTGAGCTAGGAACTGACCGTTTGAGCTGTATGAGGAGCACATTCGGAGGTCGCTCTATGAGAGATCGCTTCGTGGCAGGGACCTTCTTCTTACAGCGCTCGCATTTGTAGCAGTTGGCGGCATCGAGGGTCTCCTTACGGAAGTAATATTCGAGGGCCTGGTCCAGACTGCTGGACGTGCGGATGTCCAGGACCAGGTCTTGGAAGTGGGAGAAGGTGGTGGAGACGTAGTGGCAGGCAGGACACGACACTGCAACACCCGCAACACAAAGTCAACACAAGCATGGAGAGAATAACGAGAATATGAAACACAGTATCCGATATGGTGAGAACGAAAAACTAGAATTAAATAACTACAGTTCGATCTGTAAAGCTTCAACTAGTCTTCCAAGTTCACACGTTCTTTGGTCGAAACTTTTAGACACTTTAAAGATAATTTGGATGCACAGGTTGGATGGGCTGCTGATGATGAACTGGCGAGGTCAACTGGAGACAAGAGCAACCGTCCGTCTTACTTGAACTAACTCCAAGACCAATCACACCGCACTCCTATGGATTTCATGAAGGCCTGGAAGTCACCCTAGCTCAGTGAACACTTTTCACACACTTGTCCAATTGGAAGCGTCTTTTAGCAATAAAAAAACCTCAATAGCAAATCCTGAAACACAAGAACAAGTTCATACAGGATTCCTTTAGCATGATTCTCGTTTTCCTTTAGTGAGTTCCATCAGTGGAAACCTGGTCACATGAATTTTTTACCATTTGATAATATGTCAAATAAAAACCCATTAGACAAAAATATGTATCGCTAGCTAGAGAATGCCCTTTGACACTCAAAACAAAATTTACCAACCTAAATAACTCTAAAACAACACGATGGGCATCTCTTACAGAAATACTACATATTAGAGAAAAACAATAATGTTAAAGTTTCATTCCTTGATACGAGACCGATTTTCATTAAATGCCATAAATAAGCATGAAGCTTTCAGAGCAAAACAACAACACTCCTCCCCCGCTAAACAACACTTATTTACCTACTAAACAAAACTTTTTGCTAACAAAGCAACACGTCTTTCTCAACAAAACACTTCTTTTTCTATCAAATAACATTTCCTTCCCTACCAAATAACACTGCTTTCCCTATCAAATAACACTTCTTTCCCTATCAAATAACACTTCTTTCCCTGTCAAATAACAATTCTTTCCCTATCAAATAACACTTCTTTCCCTACAAAAGAAGACTTTATTCCCCACGAAGCAACACTTCTTTCACAACAAAACAACACTGTTTTCCCTACTAAACACTTCTTTGCCAGCAAAACAATACGTTTTCTCCACCAAAAGAACACATCTGTTCCTGCCAAACAACACTTGCCGCACCCCCACCCGGAGACCCAAGGTCCCCTCACTGACCCTGCTGCCTGAGGTAGCCTCCAAAGATCTGGTTGAGGGGCGTGGTCTGCCTGGAGAGGTGGTCCAGCTTGGTGGCGCGCCGGTAGGTAAGATACGAGCGCTCCATGTGATCCAGCAGCAGCTTGATGAACTCGTGGGCATCTTCTTGTCGGCCTAATATGAGCATCTTGCCTATACCTGCACGGAGAAGTGATCGTTTATGAGAATTGTCCACAGGTTCCTGCATGTTTGCGCTTCCATGGACAAATGATTATTTCTCAGAATTAAACACAGGTTCACGTCAAATGAAAGTGTGGACTGTACATGAGGCCCTGGCGTCTCGTACTGTACCTACGTGAATATGAATGAAATCACAAAGAAGACTTGAAATAACTTAGAAAAGTAACCTTGCTTCAGTCCAGTACAACTCTTTACCACAACACAACCATCATCAAACGTATTCTTTCGATACTGAACTTATGATATCCAAAAAATTTGAGAACATGATTGGTCTGTCCAACTAGAAGCAAAAATTGTGACGAATATTCTTCAATGAATATTAAAACTTCACTGGACTCGCTATAGAATAATGAAAGATGAAGGTCCCTTGTTTCGTGGAGATGCTTGAGAGCAGGCCTCCAAAATATATAAAAAAAAGAACCTTTATTAATTCCAACACGTTTTATCGTTGGGTTTTCAATGCCTTACAACTACTGGCGTGGTGAGGGATGTGAGGAATGTGTGGTCTAAATTTCATTTTCTAAGAGAAGTACTCCCTAGACCCTAGTGACGTGAAATGCCTCGCTTGAGCCGAGGTTTGAACCCAGGTATTCTCGGTTACGAGGCCATCACGCTAACCAGTACGCCATGGAGCCCACCTATAATGCCAACAAACATTCACAAACTTTTCCTGCAAGGCCACAAATGAGTCTCAACAGAATCATGACATACATAACTAAAGCTTAAAGATTAAAAATAAATTTCGGCTAAACAGAAATGCTATTAAATGAGAAACAAGGTTGTTGGCTCGATACACGGGTCACTACTGAAACACCAACTGTCCTTTAAGCATCTAAAGCTTACATTTACTGTCAAAATTCTTCAATAACAGATGACTACTCTACAGCGCCACGTTTTCCAAAGAAAATTGTCAATCAAGAAGTAAAATTTATCAGCAAATCGTAGTTTTCATTCAGCATTACGCGATAAATGTCGAAATTAAAGACACACCGTGAAAAAGCATACACTTAACATTGACACAGGCTGCATCTACAACGTGTGCTTCAGTCAAGATTAGTCCTCAGTGACCCGTTGCAGTTCGCACTCGCCATGCTTAGGTGAAACTGTACAGACGCCCACCACGATACCAGAGCTGGCCAGTCTCGGCCATGTTCACTAGACCTGCAAGTGTGTCACTGAATGCAGACATCTTGTACACCTAATGCACTCGCCCCAAAACGGGATGAAACCGAACATAGCAAGCAGACTTGCCTCAAGCTCAACTGCAGGGCAGGCCATAATGAAGACCCCCTTTCAAAATTATTATATCACTTCATAGTACCCCAATGGGTGCAGAGCTTTTTCAGTGTATCAGTGCTACCGTCGTGGGTGAGGGTACCTTACTTTTGGCCCACCCTATACATATATACCAGCAGCAAGCTCATACCCAGATACTCAAAATACATCCTCTCGATTATAAATTTGAGAATTGAGACTTGCTTTCCTCTCCGTTAGAACTCTGCAGAACAAACTAACGGTTTAGCTGAGGCTTAAATGAACAAAGAAACTCCCACGGTCGTCCCGCAGCCGACAGTCTTAAATGAACAACTGGCGTGGCGCTTTGCTAAGCAAATGACCACTACGCAGAACGTACACTTCAGCTTGCTGGCGATGAGGTGGGGTCTGATCACGTTCTGGCTGGGCTGCCTGGACAGCCGCAGCGTCTTGATCATGGCGCAGAGGGAACAGAAGGAGGCGTTCATGCCATTCTGGGAGCACTGGTGCAAATGGCTTTCGCTCTCCTCCAGCAGCCAGTTGCCAAATGCCGGGATGTGGAACAAAGCCTATGAAGGTGAATATTTCATTTATGGTAGGGTAAAAAGTATAGTTTTGCTCCTTGAATGATGACCTGCAATAGGGCAAAGATGCATAACACAGAAGAACTGGCGAGCAGTTATGCGATGGTGCCAAGAGTTTCGAAGAGCATTATCATGCATTAACTTTTATTTTATTACTTTTTCTTCACTGGTTTCTTCTTTAAAATAAGTCTGAACGAAATTAGAATTGTCCACGTAGGACAGTAGCACTACTATACTGCTAAGTGTACCATTTGTAAACTTTCAAAGATGTATGTTATGTACCATAATTCAAACTTGCCCTGCTGAAACTATGATCCTCTAAAATTTGTAAAACACGCATCCAAACTGGGACCTGTTCCCCGAATTGATACGACTCAGTGAAAGGAATAAGTACAATAATGGTTTGAGTAATTTGCAATGGTAAAAAAATTCAGACACCAGCAGCACCAACCAGCCCTTCCCGGCAACTAGGCAGTCGCGAGCTTGAAAACATTTGAAATGTAATATGATTTGGCCACTAAAACGAGCCAATATGCTCGTTTTCACCTTGCTTTTAAATTCCAGGCCAATTATGCAGTCCCATATAGAACAAAATGGAGTAAACTTTTATGATGATGCTTTCGATGAGTTATCAACACTAAATTTTATCGCTACAGACTCAACCTCCAGTTGCAGAAATACAATAGCTAATTACTTGAGTGTCACTTGAACAGCCAACTTACACGCAATTTATCCCTCATTCTCTTGCCTTAGTGTACAATGCAACAAGGCATCAATAAGGATATTCAAAACCAAAAGTGATCTTTAGCCGAATGTCTTCTACCCTGTTCTGTGTTATCAATTGAGCACCAAGTCTCCCAGAGTAACCTACACTCCGACGTTCTCTCACTCAGTACAAAACACAACTGCCACACACCCCACACGCACCTGCAAGGACGAGTTGAGGTAGCACGTGTTGCCGAGGTTGCTCATGCCAGAGCGATGGGTAGGGGGCTGCACCCACCCCAGCTTCACCTTCTCCTTCTTGTAGAGCACAACACGTGGCTCCTCCAGCTCGTCCTCTTTCTTGGCGGACATCCCATTCATCTTGCCGCTGGTCTTGGGAGTGGGCATCTCTGAGGTGCTGCCATTCTTGCACACCATGCTCATGTCTTCCTTCTTCAGATGCATTAGCTTGGCCGAATTCAAGCGTCCGTTGAAAACTTTCTCTTTCTGGTTCACATACTCTACTTTCTTGGTGAAGAGCTGAAAAAGAATACCAGCATGGAGTGATTATGCTAACATGTGTGAGAACAATTTAAAGTTGAAATACTTGGTAGTATTATGAAAAATTGTAGAGCTAATGTGCTATTACACATGGAAAAACTTTTTAAATTGAATTTTCAGTTTCCTTTGTATAGATATCTGCAAAAAATAGAAGTAACTACTAAACATCAACACAGTAAAAACTCCAATTATACCAAGTGAGACATATTTGTATAGTTCATGGTCTAGTTTGAAATAAGAAATTTAATAAACATTGCTGGAAGTAACCATAAAACCCTATGATTATATTTATGAGACAATTAAAATCAAATTTTTTTGGTCTTTCAATCAGATTCAACAGCATTGTAAATATTAAAATTTGTACATACTTAAAATGAAAAGTCAGTCCACCAAAATTGTAAAGTTGATTCATTTTAAGAAGAGATGTACTTTTTAATCCATCAAACAAAACATTACATTACTCAAGATCAGACAAATTGTTTACATGTGATGCATTCATTTTTCAAAAAATAATACCTAATATAATTGCTATCATTGGATTACCGCATAATAACCCCACACATAACCTGCTTTGTATTATTATCACCACAATCTTCCCCCCCCCTCAGGTAGGGGGAGGTTCAACCAGTCTGTACAGACACCACGGCATTCCGAAGTATCACGAGTGACGAAGGGAACAGAGTAGCTCCATGTAGCTATTACACATTTACTTTAACTCTTTCGCTAGCCCGGCTTTCTTCTCTCAAATACATACAAGTTTTTCTGATGTGGCCTTGGGTAGTTTGAATGTTTAATTAACAAGTCATCAGAAATTGCAAAAAAATCCAAAGAACTGGATTGGAGTCCAGCCCTAAGAAAATTTAAGATCAATTGTTCCATTACTATTTTATAAAGATACCATATCAACCAATGGATAAATTTTTTTATTAGCAAGTACTATCCCAACAGTAGCCAAGTCGTTAAGTTTGATTGTCAGAATATTTTCACAAATAAAATTAATTTTTCACAAGTTTCATATGAAATGAACTTGCAGACACTAAGGTAATGACAAGAACTTAAGTCAATATACCCATTGAGAATATTTAAAGAATTTGCATTTCTGTAAAATGTCAAGGCTAGCCATGCAAACCTGATTTACACTTCATCTTCAAAAACCCGCAGAAGGACAAGTAACCAGCAACACACTCACAGGACTTGTTTGTAAAACTCAGCCTGGTCAGCACACCCAACTTACATCATTGCCTAATATTTGATCCACCCAAGAATCGGTAGCATCCTCCCCCTGAGAGTTGCTGTTGGTGCTGAGTGCCTGGGCATTGCCGTCATCCTTTAGACGGTATAGCTGCAGCTTGAAATTAGTCTCCAGAGCAGCTGCTATGCCAGAAATACCTTCTGCAGATGAAGCAGGCATCCCTTACATCCTGCACATTGAGTATTTATATTCAATGATCATAGCCTTCTCTAAATTCCTGTTCCTACAGTGATAACAGCTTTTATTTCATATGAGGTTTACAACACAAATACTTGAACCTGTTATGAATGGTTTTCATGGTTTGCTCAAGTTCCAGAAGTCTCTAAATAAAAAAAATAAAAATTTGGTGGTTACACTATTAGTACTATTATTATAGACAGGTTTATAGCTCCCTACCTACATGAAATGTGATCTATTATGGACAAAGCAAAGAAAAGGAATTGCACTGCATGAGCTTTAGAAATGTGGAATCTATACACAAGGTACATTACAACACTAAACTGGTGAGAAAATTAAAAGAAGCAAAGAGGGCACAAAAGGTAAAGTCTTGAAGGTCTATTTGCTGAGGTAACTTAACAGCGCCCTCGTGGGATACCAGTCCCCATAGCATATGATAGACAAACCAAACCAATATAACTCAACTGCTTATCCTATGCCCTCTAAGCCATAAGGGAACCATTGAGTTTTACTTATCCATTGATCTATGAAAAACAACAGTCAAGAATAAAGGATATTAGAAATAATACTATTCAGTTTTAAATTCTTATACTTTAGTGGAGACTAAGATGACTATGCACAAAGTGTAACTACAAGATCTGAACAACTGCTTTGGCAATGTTTTATTCACTTAAAAGGCATCACAAAGCTTCAAAAAAGTTATATTGAAAGACAATTGAACCATTGCTATACAGTTCCATGCAATGTAATGATGCAAACTCTACAAAAATTTGGGCCCCTTTTTTATACATTTTGCCTACTGGAATTATCATGCCATGCTGTGTGATGATATTAATAAAGTAACCTGCCCTAATCTAATATAACTCTAGGATCAACATAACTGGGAAAAAGCACAGAAAGGGAGAGACATGAGGTACAGCAAACTAATTTTTTACCATTTTTCCTGGTCAAAAACCTTTCAAAAATAGATTTCTGCCACTCAGAAATTTATTCTATCAAATGACACTAAATCGAATGCTGTACAATAAATAAGATGCTCTGTGCAGTTGGCCACAGAAAAATAAATATTAAACAATTTACAGAAAATTAGGTAATAGCACATTGGCGTCAACTGGAATGTAACTAACTTATGGAATAATTTTTTGAATACATTCTTGGTCATTTAGAGCTCCTGATTGCTGATCTTTAATCGTACAAGACCAAAGTCTTTTCTATGTAATACAATGCACCGCCCTCTGAGGACTCATATTTGTTAAAGTACCTTTAGTTAAAGTACCTATTGGTATACGAGTGAAATTTTTTTATCTAAATGCCTCATTGAAAATATGTGCACTTATTTTTATGCATATCCATCATAGAATTTGAAATGCTTCTTCAAAATTTTTCCTCTGACATCAGCTGATTTTATACTGCAAAACATCAAACCAGAACATTCCTGCCATACTCACCAGACGGGTTTATTGGACGTGATTCATTTACCAAAAGCTAATGTATTAGTTGTTAAATTCATTCTACACAGCTATAACTAAATATGCTAACATATTAAATTATGTTACACCAATCTTTACGAACATATATTACGAGTTCACTCGACTTACATAATTCAGTTATAGGAAATGAGTGTCCGGTAACCCTGACGGTAAAATCATAAAACTAACGGTACAGAACATCCAGAAGGGCAAAGATAACTACTATTTCAAATAACTGTTATACATAACTTTATTTTTAAACTGTTCAAGTTATTAAGTTATACTTCGTACAATTTACAATTAATAGTTGTCAAACAAAAAAAACCATGCGCGCGGGAAGATAACCCAGGCTATGTTTACTGCGTAAAACTTACCAATATACTTATGAAATAATGGACGTCATCGATTGAACACACAAAAAAACATTGACTGATTTTTATAAATAATAAAATAAACTGTTTAACACTGACAAAACTCCTCTACAAATAGCGCAATATACACTTCAGCGGTAACACGCGACTCTAGGGTCATAAACACGTTCCGTGTACCATACACACGAGGAAAGGCAAGAGTTCATGAAAAAAACTTGTGTTTTATTTCACAGCATTGATTAAAGTTCTAGCATTATATTATCATTAAATATCAACTTCAATTTTTTAAGTAAGTAATACTTACCAATGAGTTAGAATATATAGAGATTTTATCTTCGGTTTTTCATTGTTTCAGCTGCATAGAAATCTATCTCAAATGAACCTGGTGAATCATATATATTTTTTCAACTGCAAACGAATTTTTCATAATATAGAAATCTGTTAAGAAACATATCATGAGTTTTAAAAATGGCAAATGGCACACATATATCAACTAACACTGATTTTCAAAACAAAATACGATCGCTTTATGAGCAATTAAATCCTTTTGAACAACTATTTACCCTATATTTCAATGAAACTTGAATTGTCATTTAGATGTAGTCGTTTAATAACTTTTAAAAATGAAAGACAATTTTTCCTATTTAGTAATTAATTAGAGCGAAAATAATAGTGATGATTATAATGAAAATAACAATAATATAAAGCAATAATATCGAAAATAATATTGATAATAATTAATTTCTTTATATGAGTAAAATTTTATACATGAGGCATAAATGTGCGAAAAGATACCACATTTATATAAAAAATAGACAATAATTTAGGGATCAGAGTGCCGTTTCACGACACCACTTTTGAATCGGAATTCAATGGCAGAAAAAAAAACAAGATCCATAATAATTCATTGGCTCTCATTCCTCAGCCAATCTACTTAGCTCAAATTAGTTTTAAATGGAAGCTCAATAAACTATTTATACTATATAAATATTTTCTATTTTCAAAATAAAAATGTGGAAGAAAAGGGGCTGAAAGATACTTCTGAACCACTCTGTTTAGCGAAATTTTTACGAATCACTGTCGTTGAACCAGATCTCATTTTTTACCTATCAAAGCTAGAGACTTAAAATTACTAGCGTATTATAGGTTGTGAAATGTTGTTGTCTGAAATCATCAACAATAATTACGCATTGCGATTTTTATAGAAAAAATCAGGTCCTTTATGAAATCGTACTTTTTTATTTGCACCAATGCTTTGCGATAAACCAAATATCATTTTTATGTATCAAAACTAAAAACTTCAAATTACTTGCACATTGTAGCTTGATAAATTTCTTGCTTGTAATGTATAACAAAATTTTTTTACTTAAATAAAAAACGAGAGAGAAATTAGGTTCACTATGATAACGTATTTTTTCTTATATTTTTATCATGTCTTGAATTGAACCAAATTTCAATTTTTACGTATTTTAAATGTAAACTTCAAATTACTTGCAAATTGTAGCTTATTACATTTTCTTTCCCGAAATGATTAACAAATGTTTCTTATTTAGATAAAAAAAAAGGAAGAAATCCGGTCCTTTATGACAACGTACTTTTTTTTATATTTACACCAATGTCTTGGGTTGATGTAGATTTAATTTTTTACCAATTGAAGCTAAAGACTTAAATTATTTTCAAATTGTAGGTTATAAATATTTTTGCCCGGAATGATTAGGAAAAATTTCGTATTTAGATAAAAAGAGAAAAAACCAATCCTCTAGAATAACGTATTTTTTCATTTATTGTCATCGACATGTTCTGTTGAACCAGGTTTAAGTTTTTACCTATTTAAGCTAAAGACTTCAATTTATTTGCAAATTGAAGCATATGATATATCTGTTTTGAAGAGATGGTGAAGCAGTTAGTTCTTTTATGATAGGCATTTGATGCATACCACTACTAAAGTTGTGACAAGTCACGAGTAATACGTTCATTGCACATCTCGGCTCTAGTCCCAGCTAAATAAGAAGATTTTACGACAGCACCGATTGCTTTGTGTGGTATGCTAGACTTAACAATAGGAGCATAAAAAAAGTAACGAAAAAATACGCTAGCTTCGATGAAAGTCGCATACAACAGAAATGAAGTTAGAGTGTGAATTTCCTGCAGTGAAGCTAAAAACTCGAAATTGAAGTATTCAGGTTATGCTGAAACTTTCGTGAATTTTGGAGTATTAGTAGTGGAAGTAACTGCAGCCCTTCATTGACTCGGACTATCTCACACCGGAAAAAAAAAGAACCTTTATTATTCCAACACGTTTTACCGTTGGGTTTTAAATGCCTTACAACTACTGGTGTGGTGGGGGATGTAAGGAATGTGGGGTTTAAACTTCCTCTCCCAAGGGAAGTACTCCGTGGTCACGTGAAAAGCCCCACCCACCTGAGCCGAGGCTCGAACCCTTGTCCTTTCGGCTGTGAGGCCATCACGTTCACCACTGCACCATGGAAGAGAAGGGACCATTTAGCGAGGGCTGTACAGAACAGCGAATGTGTGAGTAAAGTGTTTTCCCCCACTGACTTCCTTGCCCATTGAAGCAGCAAGTTAATAAGAGACTGAGGCGCATGGGCCTGCTGGACCCGGAGCCCTTATTAAACTGAACGAAGAAGAAGAAGAAGTTAAGAAAGAAGAAGAAGGAAAGGTGAGGAAAAGATAGCTAAGAAGGTCTGTAGTACGTCTGAACTAGCACATTTCAACGAGACATGATATCTCATGTATGCTTCTGCTCAAATATTGCATAACACAAATATTCTATTACGTGTAAGGTGTCCAATTTATTAAAAATTTAATTATTTTCTCCTCACATTTTCATTTTCTTAGACAGCAGTCAAAATTAACAGTTGAAACTAACTACAGTGTCAAGTGTCAGTTACAGTATCTACTATCAAAGAACAGTATCGACTGTCAGTGTACACTATTAACCGTCAGTGTAGGGCATTTACTGTCAGTGTACGTTACCTAATGTCAGTGTACAGTATAAGCTGTCTGTCAGAGACAGTATCTACTGTGAGTGTCTGTCAGTGTACAAAAAATACAGGAAGTACAGACCATCGCTCAGACGCTGATGCCCCTGAGAGAGTAACTCTCGCATCATTGAATGACAAAATGAAAAAAATTATAATTAATTAAAAGCAATAAAAGCCCAAGCGGAACAACACGTAGAACATTTCGTGCTCACACAAAGAACAACAAATGCGATAAAAAGCTGTATAATCATTTGTGTTTCACGAATAACTATGTTTGCAACTCAAAATTGCATTGTTTAAATCTTTTTTGCTTTTGTTGTGCCTTCAAAAGGGGTAGGACTTGTGCCCCCGTCGCTCTGTGGCCTGGCGTTAGAGGATCAAAGAAACTAATTGGGCTGCATCTCATCGATCAGGTTCCATCCATTAGTAAACCGGTGCAGGTACGAGCAATTAACAAATGTGCACTTCTGCTCTCAACGGTAATTGCATTTTGACAAAAGAACTCGCGCATGGTAAATATTTTGCTATCTCTCTGACGTAGCTAATTATGGACTACGCAATCGTGCTGTATGATAAAAAGAAGCCGTCTCACATTCACGCCAATTTCATCGCCAGTCCTGAGTCGGAAAGGACGTGACTCAACACGGCAGCTCATTGGCTGTCAAACAGCCAGTGGCGACCAGCGGCTACGGTGACACGGTCAGGTCAGGCCAGTGTTGCACGGAGTGTTAAATTGAGTGGTTGTGTCGTGCCTGGCTTCCGCGCTACGTCGCCCTCGAACATTTCTCACATACCAAGACTGCTGGCCATAACTTGTGATAAAAAACTTTTGAATAAAAAGTGAATCACGTTTGCGTTAATGTTCGTCTTTGAGTGACTTAATTTTGTAAAATTAAAGTAAAAAAACAGCAATTGTGCATATTCGCCTACTTTATGATTTGACTGTTCTTGAAACAGCTACTTTCGAGGCATGTATAGGCAAAACATACAGTCAGAAAACGTGAGTCGTGATTACAGAAAAGAAGACGATGAAGATGACGAGGAAAAAATACGGAAAAAGAATCAGAGTCAAGCAGCTCCGACGAGCTCTCCAGGCCCTACAGACTCTGATGGAGATGAATCCAAGATTCCATTCGGTGAATCTGAGACTCAAGATTCTGACCCTCGGAATGTAGCAGCTGCAGCAAGCTCTGCTCAAGATGTTGACGCTAGTGCGGAAGATCAAAATGCGGAGGCTGAAGTTTCAGGTTTTAAGACGTCTGGCCAAGTGGATGTGGGTCCGTTGACGATACAATCTCCGTCAATAAAGTCCCAGCCCGTGAGCGCGGGAACCCGCGTAGACAATGTGGTGTCAACTGACCAATCTCCTGCACGCGGTGCTACTCCAGACTCCCTTTCTGCGTCTTCCACAAGACCAGGGACGACTAAGAGGAGTCCATCTTCCAAGCCCAGTTCAGCTTCAGGAGCCTTGAAAAATTCCAAACCAGCAACTGGGAAGTGGAGTACCGGCAGAATTCCTAGTCCTGCCGAAGAACCACGCCCTCCGGATCCCGTGAAACTTGAGAGTCGGCAGGATAGCGCCGCCACGCATCGATCCTTGACGACGTCGTTAGGTATTCTGGAGGATACTGGCGATCCTGGAGGATCAGGTCTTACGAGTGTTTATGAGTCGAGGACAGCGTCGCCTCCCACCAGCGGAGAAAAGTCTAAACACAGCGAGGATGACTTTGGGGACAATGATTCGGCCTCATCGGAACAGAAGTCTGTGGTGGGCGTGGATCTAGAGCCTTCCGATCCAATCCTAGCTGTGAGTAACAAGTTGGCAGCGAGGAAAAGCCGTTTGGATAAATTCAGATCTGTGGCCATGACAATCGCTGCTCAAACTGCGGCTGAATCGACCAAGACTACCCCCAGAAATAAAGAACAAATGGAGTCAACGTCTGAAAAATCAAAGAGTGCAACTAAAAAGGAAACCTCTCCTGGTGCTATGATCACCGACGACCCCACCGCTAAAATTTCTTCCGCGAAGAGTCGGCAGATTCTTGATGAAGTTCTTAAAAAACCTTTCAGCGCATTTGAAGACATCGCTCCGAGCTCGACGCCAGCTAGTGGGAGTGACGGAACGATGGGAAGTGCAGAGACCCTTCGCTTGTCTGGTCAGGTGAAATATTCATCTAACATGCAAAATTTGCAAAAATCATCAGCAGATCAGACGAGAAGACGACCGAGAAGTATTGATCCAACTTTGAAAGACCCATTCTTCAACACGGATGAAGACTTCGAGAAGAAACGACAAAAAGCTACTGGAAATGAAAACGAAAATTTAGATCCAAGTGTTACGAAAGCTTCAAAAACTTCTCGAAGATCGTCCCCTAGAGCAGAAGGATTCGTGGATGACAGTACTCCTCTTTTACAAGAAAGTCCTGACGGATCCACCCTGGGAAAGACTCCCTCACTCCTCAGGAAGAGCATGCCGAACGTTCAGAGCGACAGTAGCTCTTCTCGGGCTCCAAAAAACCAGGAAGAAGGTGCCTTCAAGAAGAAGCCCCAGCATCCCTATCTTGACACTCTCACTGGTAAGCGAGGTAGAGGAAGGGGAGCTGGGGTGAGAGGAAGAGGCAGGGGAGGTAGAGGGGGAAGAGGAAGTTCTTTACTAAATCCTAAAGTGGGAGGATCAGTATCAAGAGATCCGAGTCCAGGAAGAGGAAGAGGATCTCAGCTTCCCGAAGCATCTGCTGTGAGTAGGAAGTCTAGAATAGCAGAATCTTCTGCCCGGTCAAGAATATCTATGGCAGGTTCGGTGTTGGATAGTGTCATAGACGATGATGATGACGATGATGACGACGATGTATCTACCATTCTGGACGAAGACGTCATGGTCGAAGTCGAGCGTCAGACAGAACGCATCATGCCGCTGGCGCTCAAGGGAGATTGGCCAGCCATCGACCACGCCATCAGAGTGCTGGAGCAAGCCAAAGTGCCCAGCACTAAGGCGGAGCCCTACGCCCCCCTACGGACTCTAATTGATGAGGTAAATCAATTGTTTTCTAAGGACTCTAATTGATGAGGTATATCAATTGTTTTCTAAGGACTCTAGTTGATGAGGTAAATCAATTGTTTTCTAAGGACTCTAATTGATGAAGTATATCAATTGTTTTTAAGGATAGAGCTTGAACTGAACATATCAAAATAGATTTCTTGTGAAGAAGTCTATGTGGTATATTTTCACGCAAATTTATTCGGGATGTCAATTTACGTAGAAATCGGTAAACGTAGAGCCAGAAATTCAACATTTTTGAGCTTCTCGATGACTTTACGCCGCCAGAGATCTAAATCAGGAACATCGTAGATAAATAAATCGCTTAAGGTGTAATGATTTTTACTGCAGTAATTTAGAGTAGAAGTGCCGGGAACAAGACGAGGGGACTAGGGGCTCGAAACAAACCCTAATGTGACAGGACTGGACATCGTCGCCCCTTCACATTCAAACATTCGAACGTTTGTGCAGGGCCATTACATATAATGTGTTCATCTACATAACGAACAATTTAATAATTATTTTTACGTACCCCATTTCATCTCATTTCCGTCGCGTAGAATTGGGTAGAGTGTCTTGAAACATGGCAGTTCAGTAATTTTATGGCTACCATAGAAATTAAAAGCATAGTTGCACTAAATGCGGCTATGAGCCTGCTAGACTCAAGGCCAACTTCAAATGGACTACTGCGGCATGGGCTTTGGGCTGCCTCATTAAAAATGCTGGCAGTCGCGCGGTAGGCTTTAGGCAGTTCTTCGCAGCGATGGTAGTTTTCTGACGCGTTTTGGCAGTTTAGGGCAGATTATCTCCACGGCGAGAAATTGGCTCGTGGCTGCTTGCAGGTCTCGGCATTAACGTTCTACAGCGGACATAACGACCGCGCCACTGCGCTGCTGGCCAGTGAACTTGACCAAGATTACTTGCTCCAATTTGCAATTGGGTACTGGCCTACGTTCTCTTGCAAATTGGACTCTATTATGTTTTTGTACTGACTTGGAACTTCCCCTGACGGTAGTGATTGCTAAGTTTCGTGTTTATTTAGTTGTTAGTGACTTTGATGCCTCAAGGTTGAGTGTATATCAAATTCAGATGTGGGAGAAATATGTATAATATGGGACGAAACATCGTAGGGCAAATTGAAATATTTTAACCCAAAATTTTACACTTGGCAAAGTAACATTTTCTTCTCTATGAGCGCAGGTTATCCAAGATTGAGTAACAAAAAGAAATCATGCTGATTAGTAGTAGACGTGATCATGTAAAGTATGTGTGTGAGACAATATACAGTCGTGGTCGTAGTAGAGGTGATTTTACAATGCATGTAATGTATGTAAGTAAATGATGTAATGTAAAGTCGTGGTAGATGGGGTTATGAGAAGTATGTAATTGATACCAAATGACGTCGTGGTGGACGGTATTTTGTAACAATGTAAACGATACAATATAAAGTGGTAGTAATCGGGGTATTATGAAGCATGTAAATGATGCAATGTAAAGTCGTGCTGGACATAATTACGGGAAGATAGAAAATAAATCATGCAAAGTATTTAGCAGTTGCCGGGACTATTTGACGTATTCACTGCCTGCTCTCGACGATACCTGAATCAGAAGGCAACTATCATCTCACAATTAGAAACAAGGAAGCATATTTCCCCATCATTTAAACTTTTTTTGACGTTGATTTGCGGCTAGGCGTTTATACCCATCACCATACGATATTAAAAAAAATCAACGCAGGCAATCAATCATGATTGAATTGTACTTGGTTGTACTGCATTTAATTTTGCTTAGTTGACCTCACTCATTACAAAAAAAAGTATATTCAATGTTTGATTTGAAATTACAATTCGAAATGCGCACATACGATTTAATTCAACCCTTACACTCATTATCACAATTCACTCGATTCAATTCTCCATAGGCACGGATGTTCAATACACATATTTTCTGAATTTAACTCAACTTCACGAGACGTCTGGACGTATGTTCGGACCTCATCTCCCCACGCTAACGAGACGGTGTCTCTGTAGACACCGACCCCACTGCGCAATGCGCCTTTTTTTCGTCTGAAAATGGAGCTTGCCAATGCGCTATGGATAACAAGAAACAATAACTACAGTCGAGACTCGTTTCCGTGATAACATTGCGGCCTCGACCAGGGCTGCAGCGATACCACGACCTTGGCGTCCGAGGCCGTAGAGCCGTTATTACGCATCCTGCCCTGCGTGCAGATCTATAATCACAGTGCGTGGAGGTACAGCAACGCAGGTTATGCTCTGAGTAATTATTTGTTCATATCTAACATCAGCAGAGCCAGATTTTGTCCACGGTTTTTTGTTTGCAGGATTCAGTGAGCTTACAAAAGTGTCTCAAGTTTGATACTAAACTCTACTATAAATAAGATAAACTCTACTATAACTAAGAGAAACTCTACCATAACTAAGATAAACTCTACTATAACTAAGATAAACTCTGCTAAACTAAGATAAACTCTACTCTGTGCTACTGTTCTCTCTCATTTCATTTTTTGAAAATGCACGACTAAGTTTGGCCTGGTATTCCCGCT
>VOMN01135343.1:0-42407 GCA_014899125.1 Orchestia grillus | reverse complement strand
CTGACATTGCCCTGGATTGGGGGGCTGCAGAGGTGAGATCTTTGTGCTGCTCATAGGGACATCAAGGAACAAAAATTTGATGTCAATACATTCTACTCACTTGTTAAGGTCCCAAAGGCCCATCTCAAAGTAACTCTTCAAAGTTGGGCTGGAGATTAAGATTTGATATGAAGGATGATATGTGTCAGTTGTAAGTTGTGCGTTTCTAGAGACATGGGGGAAGGGAATAAAAACTATGCAACACTTTCTGGTGGGGTGCCATGGCTTGCAGCTTGTTTGAGAGCAGCATCTAATGGAACAGACCACTGTGGAGGAAATACTGCCATTTGTCCCAGGTCTGCCTGCCAGTGCATGGTGATAGGTGTAGGAATTACATACAAGCAATGTGATAGGAAAGAAACAGTCTTTTTTTGAAAGTAAAAAATCTTTATTTTTTAACCTATTTGAATAAGAGTTCAGGACTCATAGTCTATCTTTTGTTCTTTTGTTTCTTTTGTGCTTGACAAGTAAATATATATATTTTTAGAAAAATTCCTCATTATTGCATTTAGCAATGACCAAAGGGGTAGTATGGGACATTTTTTGTGTTTTTTATAGGTGTACTTTTGAGTGTCAAGTAATGGTGAAACATTAGTGAAGTGTAAGTAAAGTGGATAGTGGAAAACATAATAAGCTTAGTGAAAGAAATTTATGGCATAAAAACTATCTAAATTTCAAAATCTAAAGTTCTATCTAAATGGTATAATGCTAAGTTAAAGTGCTTATGATAAAGCTATGCTTCTTACTCTACAGCACTTTACCTCTATATCATTTTGATAGTATATTTGAAAGAATTACCTTGTTCTAGTGAGCAGCTGTTGCTGTTGCATTTGCCACCTCATTACCTCCTAGGCTCTGGTGACCTGGATAATACTAAATAAAGATTGAGTACCTGTTCCTTATAAGTTGTATATATCTATGGACTTCATATACTAAATATATATATATTATTATCAATGCTGTGAAAACTTGAGGAATGTCAATATTTAGAGCAAATCTGTTCAAAGGTAAAGTTGCTGTTGTAACTGGAGGAGGAACTGGAATTGGCCGTGCAATAACAGAAGAATTATTAAAATTGGGTGAGTATGTAAACTTTTAATTCATGGAATAATCTTCTGTATATATATTTGATATGTCCTAAAATGTATTGCATAAAGTTTAGTAAAATTGTACCTGTACAAAATTTGGCATTTGTGAAAATTGCTCTTATTTAGTGGATGTTAGAATGATGAGTATAGGAAAACTATTACCTCATTCTTTCTTACTAGGAATGCAAATAATTTTGTTCTAGTTCTTCAATATTTATCAACCAATTTTGAGCTCTGTGCCAAATTTGGTTAGTATTTACTTAACTGCAGCCAACTGGATAAAGCATTCTATTCATTGTACAGCCTTTATTTTGGCATCAGTGGATAGAATTTTTTTTAGAGTGATAAACCTATTTTTGAAAGGTTTTCAAGCATATAAGAAGCTACACATAAAGATATTCAAATGGTTCTAACACAAAGAAAATGTGATAAATAATGCAAACTCTAGGGCAGTTGGGGCCTATTTCCACTAGTTCTACTGTTATAATTTGTGTTGTGTTGTGCCAAACTAACAAAATTAACCTATCCTAACCAAAGCTAATCTATTATAACCTAATGTAATTGGCAGGAAGTGCAACAGTGAATGAAAGGTTATACAATAAAAACCATTTTTCACTATTTTTGCTTGTCATAAATTGTTTGAAAATAGGTTTCCACCGCTCCTAAATGAAAACTGTATAATGAATAGGACACTGTGTGCAGTTTGCTACAATTAAGTAAATATTAACCCTAAATTTTTCAATGCACGAAAGTTGTAGAACCATTTTCCAACTTGTGCTCTGAATTTTGAGGTATATTTATAGTGCTGAGGAAACATGTGTTATGTAGATATTTTTCAAATTTTCATTTAAATTTGAAGATATAATAATTTTTTGTCGGCTCATAGAAGTCTATAATTTAGATTTAGAAAAAGATATAGATGCAATTTACAAGTAACAATCAATATGAGAAGTATATTACACAACTTAAACAGCAAAATTTGAAGGTGAAAAGCCATACAGAATCTTTTCTCTTTTTCTTCTTTACATGATCAGCAAGGGACAAAAAGAATGAACAAATCTTTGCCTCTCCAATGAATGTCTTTGATGCATAATTAACCACTTTGAGATCATTCTTCATTATTAATGCTAGTTCATGGTATCATTCAGCAATAGCCTAATATATTAAACAATAATTGTATTGTTTCATATAGTATGAGAAAAATGTATATGGTATATCTATAACCCATATTGATTGGTAAAGAAATTTCTTTCCTCAGGATGTCGGGTTGTTATTGCCTCTCGCAACGAAGAACGTCTCAAAGCTGCAGCTGCAGAGTTAGATCCAAATGGAGAGAAGGTTTTGGTTTTGCCATGCAATATCCGCAAGGAAGACCAAGTCAAGTGAGTGCCAAGCCTAGTACCTGTATACTTTTGTAAATTTTTAATATAATGACATGAGTTTTCTATCTTTAACACATTGACCGCAAGACGAGCCACCTGTGGGTCATTTTTCCCCTAGGAAAATAATATCATTGCAGCTAACGTGTTAAGAAGCATTTGAGTTGTGAACAATGATTTATTCACTTTTGGTTTGATAAAACATTACTTAGGAGTTTTTACTTAAAATGAAAATGATGCTAGAGCAGAATTGCTCCTAGTGCTTTGTTTGTTTTGTAAATTGTGTGATCAGTCAAGTTTGTGTAACTACAGCCACTACACTAATTTGAATGTGGCTTTGCATTATCTTTAATCATAAATTGGTTTGAATACACATGTTTCTAAATTTTATGTTGAATGAAATTTGTATCCAATATACTATTTAAATGTGTCAAGTGTGAAGTGTTGTTTATTCAAGATAGATACCTAGTTTACTCTTTGATCATGTATTCCACTTAAACCTTTTTAAAATAGTGCATGGTATTCATTTCTTATGCTGCCTTTGCTCTAGGATTGCAGTTCTAAAATAAATATTTGTAAGCCATAAACTTTAATGCATCATCCTTGGATGGAGATAGTCTAGATTGTAAACTCCTCCTCCGATATCATCTTCAATTGCTTTAAATTATTATAAATTGTTCTAATTATATGTTTTCCCACCTGTGTTTGCTGCTTATCTATTTTAACAAATAATATACATTTTTAGTAGTGTAAATGAAAGCATACGTAAGTCTTTATATTCATTTCTAGAATTTATGAAAAATTCACAATTTTTGTTACTGTTCCATAATAGAAGTGACTTTCTTCACATGAAAATTTGGATGTCATTGTAGTCATCAAGAACAAGTTAAGCTAAGCTTATTCATTCCAGTTGAATGATAATCTCACCTCACCTCTCACCTCTGCGGCCCCCCAATCCAGGGCAACGCATTCTCTCAATGAGAGAATGTATGGGTAAAATATGTGACCCTACCTCCGCATACAGGCATAATTCTCCAATAATGCATGTGTCATCAGTTCGTGCTTTCTTATTTTGAGATCACGTGGATGCAGTAAGTGCAATTCAGTTTCTCCAAAATATATGTGTATTTTCTTGCTTGATTTGTTTGGAATGATATTTCTGGTGCTACTTCATTACAGGTCCCTGATGCATGAGACAATAGGCAAGCTTGGCCGGCTCGACTACCTGGTCAACAATGGAGGGGGGCAGTTCGCCTCGGCAGTGGAGGGCATATCTCTGAAAGGCTGGAATGCTGTTGTGGACACCAACCTTACAGGCACCTTCCTTATGTGTCAGCAAGGTCTGCACTCGTGGCTGCCTCACTAATTTACTGCCAGTTGTCCTGAGCAGGGTCTAGTGGTCTAACTTCTTAGGGGACTATTATGGTTACCTTGGCACATTGAAAGTTTCTAGTTCAAGTTAAGCTTACCTGCAAAAGTAATATTTTTTATTGATTGACAGATCTACTCTCTCTAGCCGGTAAAATACATATTTTGATTTTTAAACATTAACTTGTAGGCATTTGTATTCATAGCTTGTACTAGGGTCTGTAATTTGCGTTTCATTTTTTAGGAAAAAAAATTCTCACCACATTTCAAGTTTAAATATGGATTTTGATCATTATTTCCTCAATATAGTTTAATTAATTAGCAAATGAGCCTTGGATAGAAATGTAGGTTTTCTGTCCTAGAAGCATCTCTTGCAGGATATGTATGAATGGGTATAGCGTGCACTGTATACTTATCTGCATAGAGATTGTCGTCTGTTAACACAAGTTGGTGTACTGGTGTGCAGCACACGCCGCATGGATGAAGGACAATGGAGGCGTGATTGTGAACATCACAATGGACATGTTCCGTGGGATACCCATCATGGCGCACTCCGGCGCTGCCAGGGCTGCTGTTGGCAACCTCACCAAAGTGAGACCTCGACGACCTTAGACCTTCTCTTCTGACTCCCTCGTCCCATGTCTGTTGGAATCTTGCTGCCATTTTGTTTGGGTGTTCATTTGTCTTGAAACTTAAAATACGTTGAAGTATAGAAGTAAAGGTTGTTTTTGGCAATTTACATACGGACTTTCATGATGTTTACTCATAATTTCTGCTTTGAAATATTGTATTTGTAAGAATTGCTTCTGAAGCAGTAGGAAAATTTTTAAAATTTGTACTACTAGAACGAAATTCTTAGTTGGATAATTAAAACAAACTGTGAACGAATGAGAACTTTGGCTGCTTTATGTATTTTTTGTGCCGTATAATCTTTTGCAACACCAAGGTACTATTCACGTCATCTATCATTTACATGTGTCATACTTGACATAACCTTGTGACAAAACCAGCAAAGAAATTTAGTTGATGCAACTAACATGACTGCTGTACATACAGCAGCTGGTCATTTATCATCACACTTAGCAGCACATTGTACACAAGTGTGGCTGCTGACATAATGGTGTCCCAGAGCCTTTCGGTGGAGTGGGCGGAGAGCGGCGTACGTGTGAACGCTGTGGTGCCGGGCAACTGCATCTACTCCCCCACGGCCAGCCTCAACTACGGCAGTTCCGACATCTTCGAGAGCATCAGGGAGCACGTGCCTGCCAAGCGGCTCGGCAACCCCAGAGAAGTGAGGCTCTGACACTTGTCATTGCTGTAGGATTTTCAACAGCAATTTTCTGAATTTTCTCTGTTACTAGATTTTTTAAGTCTCACTACATGGCACGCGTGGAAATTTCCCGACAGCAGATAATGGTGAAACGGTTGATTTTGTGATGACTATGTGGTGTAGCTCTGACTTCCCTCCCGTTTTTAACCTCTGCATTTAGAGAAGATAGTTATATTTTTAGCCGACATAGCTCAGTTATTGTGTCTATTTTAGAAGTGAAGTGCTGCAATAATTATTGGTGTGAAAGACTTGAGGGATATGAATTCTATGTAATCTCTGGTTAGCTTCAGGCGTGCCGCTGGTAGCATGCTGGCACGGATGCATGAAGTGAGCACACCTTACTGATGCACACTGAGAGCCAGAGAGATGCAGCTGGCTGTGATTTGATCCAGCCGGGAAACTTAACATGCCAAATGGACTGAACAATTCAAAGCAATTCAGTAAATTTTTAAAACTGAATTATTAAGAAAATTATGATACACCCTTGGCATGAACACCTTTACGCCATGTGGTCGGAATGCAAATAGTTGTAAAGTCGGGTTTGTATTGTGACAGCAGTTTCGCTCTCACGCCAACCTGCACCCCACTATTTTCGCATTAGACGTCTGCCGGCCTGAGTTTTAACCTCAAACTTGACAGGTGTCGAGCGCTGTGTGCTTCCTCCTGTCCCCCGGAGCGTCGTTCATCTCAGGGGCCACGCTGGTGGTGGACGCCGCCATGAGCCACTACGCGCCGCTGCTCTACCGCATCCCAGGTACTGGCCTGCTGCTTGGACGGGTGTTGGCGCGCTCCTCAGAGGGTCTGGAGCTGGTGCGAGGTCTATTGGTCACCTGGAAGTTTTTGTCTTTCTTTGAAGCAACTATTTGTCTTTGGCCTAAATTCTCTTTGAAAGAACTTTTTTCTTGAAAAAGACAAACGAAAAAAAATGAACGCAAGGAAAAGGTTTTCAAATAGTTGATGGCTTAGCTAAGACGGGGAGTAATACTCTACAAGTCTCATTGAATCGCCTATCGTGTGCAGAACACAACAAGTGGCCTTCCGTCCCTGCCTGGGACGATGACGATGATGACGACCCTCCGTCTGGTGGGTCGACCTCATGAGCCCTGCTGGGGACTGCGCCCTCGTGGGAGCCACGAAGAGGACTTGCCCTCACGTGACACAACCACGGGAAGGGACTTGCCCTCGCGTGACACAACCACGGGAAGGGACTTGACCTCACGTGACACAACCACGGGAAGGGACTTGCCCTCACGTGACACAACCACGTGAAGGGACTTGACCTCACGTGATACAACCACGTGAAGGGACTTGACCTCACGTGATACAACCACGTGAACGGACTTGACCTCACGTGATACAACCACGTGAAGGGACTTGATGTCCCGTGATGGCCAATGCCGAGTGCAACAGGCCACCGCACGAGTGTGAACCGCCGTGTGCGTCTGTTGTGAAGGTCTCTGCGTGTGATGGTTTATTGTTCCTGTTGCAGCACATGCACAGCAATACACATTCTGTGAGCATCAGATCAGTTCCTCAAATTTTGTGCTCTAAATCTCACTATGTCTTCCTTTTATCTTCACTCTATTTTTTCTCGAGCCGTGGCAGCTTAGGAGAACTCAGGAACCGCTTTTGTTGCTAACATTTCCATGCAAACGTTTACAGCGCTTTAAGATATTTGTTAGTGCGAGCAGCCGAGTGCGCTTCTGCACGTAGTCACTTTGATGGTCGCATTGGAAGGAAGTCTTGTGCGGTCTCTTTGATAGCGCTTGTGTTGTCCACGTCTCGCAGCCTCAACTAACGCAACTCGGTGGCCTTAATGTTACGGGCGTGAAGGATGTGTCGAATTCGAGGTCATATTCTATGTATGTGGGTGTATGAATTCTCTTGGTATAATTGCTATATATTGTTATTAATATGTCTGATTCAAGATTGCATTTTACGTATATGGATGTATGAACTTTGGTGGTGTTGTTGATTGTGGTCAATTTAATTAATGTCTAATTTAAAGTCACGTCTTATGTATCTTAATGTATTTATTCTGTTTGTATTGATTTTTATGAATTAAGTGTTTGTAGGGAGTCCCACTTGCCCTTCATCACTTGCTCGTAGGATGGGGACATGCGGGACTGTGGCGTACGTGAACTTTATCTCAAGCTGTCGTCAGTGAACGTTACATTATTCATCGTACCCACGTCGAGCCAAAAAAGGCCTCGTCAACCTTGTGTAGAAGGCAGCAAATGATCTGACACGCTTGTTGGTTTAATGATGGCAAAGTAAAATGAAGAATGAAGAAAAATAGTTTCATTTTCTAGATGTACATAAAATATATTTTTTCATTAAAAAAGTCCTTCTGTTCAGTATTCACTTTATTTTGCTTTCATTGTACCAACGAATGTGTCAGATCATTTTAGGGGAGCCTGAACCAGGGGTCGCCAAGCGCGAGTTGACGAGTCCGAGCTATGGTTCACTAACTGAAGAGGTAAAGTTTTAATTTTCATCTTAATAATCAAATTTTATTGAAGGCAGCAATATCAACGGACTGGACGAGATCCTCATTTTCACAAATCTTCTCGACGAGATCATCGATGGAGACCATGTCATCTTTCACAGTGCACAGAATGCTGAGCTTGTTTATCCCGAAGGCGAGTGGGGCCAGCTTGCTGGCGCCCCAGGTGAGGTTTTCCATTTTTATTTGTCTGACGACTTCTTCGAGCCTCTGCATGTCAGTCTCGTCGTCCCAAGGCTTGACGTCGAGCATCACGGATGACTTAGCCACAGGTCCTGGCTTCTGAGCCTTCTTTCTGGCATAGGTGTCGAGCAGCTCCTGTCGCCTCTTGGCTGCTGATGCCTCCATGTCGTCATCGTCTGAACCGAACAGGTCCAATTCCTCCTCGTCTGCCGCTGCTGCTGTTGGAGGGTGGTTCTGCGTGTCGGAACCGTCAAGTGTTGATGTCTCTGTGGCAGTAGTGCTGCTGGTCACACTGGGAGCTGCAGAGGCTGCGTGCAGGTCCAGCCTGAGCTCGACACCCAACGCTGTGATGTGCCTGTACCACCTCAGGGCGTGGGGGTAGCTGGCTGACGGAGCCCCCGACAGACAGGTGTAAACTTCAGAATCTGGAAAGAGTGAGCGCTGACGTCTTCTTCTCATAACATTGAATGAAAAGCATTCGAAATTTATCAGAATCTGGAAAAGTGCAACACGGCGGCACAATTTACTGGCCGCGACGCGAATGAGACACTCGTGTGCACATCGCGAGGGCTCAGCTTTGTGACCACGGCTCGTATGACGTAACACATGAATAAAATTATTTTATTGGAGTGTGGAGGGTCAAGTAAGCACTGTGGTACAAGAAGTAGCTCTTCCATACCGTCACCATCCCCGCCCACCTCCAGAAGAGGGCGTGTAGCCAACCACGTAGCTGCGGGTCGCCAGGTGGGCGTTGAGAGTCTCCAATCCACATCTGGTCTGCAAGTCCCCGAAGAAATCCATCAATCTGCAGGAGCAGCATTCTGTTATAATTAAACGTGTAATCGAAGGTTTCTGTTAATTATGCTACTAGCTACTTACACAGATAATCGTTTATTTATACGCCTGTTCTCGACGTTTCTTGCGTAATTGACTTTAAAGACGGATTCTTATTCGTTGTACAGGGTGTTCAATGAAAAACGGAACCGCATAGTTGCAGTAAATCAAGAAATTTAGTGGCCTCCAATATCCCCAGATCTAACACCGTGTGATTATTTTCTATGGGGACACTTGAAGACGAAAGTATATTCTAGTCCTCCTCAAGACAGTGAAGAATTGAAAGAAAGAATCACTAACGAATTCAATGTACTACAAAATATCGACAGTTAATCCAATGAGTTGTTTCATCGATGCGATCAAGAGCTCAAAAGTACGTGGACAGAAATGGACGACATGTGGAAGGAATTAGAGCCTAAGACATGTTCACAATATTTTTAATAAAATGATTTACTACATAGTAGCTGTAAGGACTTCTTTTCAATAACTTGAAATAAAGTTAAATTGTGGCGTGCACCTTTTACTGTGTGACTTTCCTGTGCAGGCCCGTTTCTGAGAGCCTTCAATCGAGTAGTTACAGGTGAATACGTTGAAAATATTTTATGGAAACTTATAGCATTTGTTGAAAAACATCCAATGAAGAATGAAATCAAAACTATAAAAATGCCGCAAATGAATTTTGAATTGTTTTCAATTTGGGCTCCATTATACGTGGGGCACCCTGTATAGACTCGCAAGTTAAGTTAAAGCAGCTTCTCAGTCATGTTAGTATCCAGCTGTGGCCCATCACATCACTTTGTGCTTGATCACATCTTGTGTAGGCAGCCATGGGTATTTCCTCGCTCCTGACCGTCGTATTCTGCAGTCCGTAAATTAGTTCTCAAACTGCAGGTCAGTCGCGAGTCTTTTCCTGGGGCATATGGAGGGTTTATTGTGCATTTCTTTTTCGTCTCTGCTGTGATTAATATTTAAAATGTATCTCCGCTATTGAATAGGAGTGCGTTATCAGAAGGCCTAAAAATTTTCGGGTCATGATAGGTTGGGCGCCTACCACCGGAAAGAGTCGCGTACGGGGAAAAGTTGGAAATGCTGCGTTCTGCCTAACTGCGCTGGTGCACCTGTCACTTCATTTCTTTTGCCTATTGAATGCTTACCTGTTTTTAAGACGTGCATTAGTATGGAGTTTTGGGTTCACTTGAACACCTGTTTCAGTACATGCGGTGTTATGTAGGTGCTATGCAGGCGCAACAAATTTAAAATTTGCTTCCGACGACTTCACCCTGATAAGAGTGGTGACGTGCGAGGTACTCACGAGGTTGCAGGGTTGTTGGTTCATTCAGATAATTTTTGAGCTCGCTATGTACCTTATGCAGTTTTGCTGTTGTCAACGCAGCTAATGATTCGTTGGTACCGCTTACACCTAGCGTACGAACACAGAGACCGAATATATACATAGTACCGTTGAGTTGACCAGTTTTTTTTATAGGCGTTAGGTACATTTCGCCGCTTGGGTCTGCCAGCGGGTAAGGGAATCAAGTAGCTTCACGTGATGAAATTGAAGTTCCTTAGCATCTCTCTAACTTTATTATGACGAATTGACGATCTTTGTTAACTCATGTTGTGGACTTCAAACTGAAACGCAAGATCAGCCTTGTTGCAAGAGGCTAGTAGTTACTTCCTATGTGCGGAGGCTTCCCGCGCCAGTCTCAAACGCCGAGTGTTGCGGTGCGTAATTCACCGTCACAGGTTGGGCTTCGCAAGAGCGGATGTAATCAAAAAAGACAAGACTCGTAAGCTAATTGAAAAAAAATAGTTAGGCATGGAAGTTCATCAAGTTGTGCCGCAGGTCAGAAGCCCACCGAATGTTACGAGGTTGGGCATTTAGCTTGTGCTTGGTGGTAACAAATGGATGACTGGTTAGTCTGTTTCACTCCACGTTGCTGCTATAGCAGCCAGAACTGCCTAGGACTTCACTGCCGCGGAGTGAGCGCTGGTTAACGAACACGGTCGTACCATTTCTAAAAGATGCAACGTCAGCCCTTTATCAAAAATGCTCGTGTTCTTAACTGGGAAAATGTTACTTCTATATTTTTTCATCCCAAGCTGAAATCTTTCACGGGAAGTACTTGAGCAACTTTATGCTATGTCCATAGTATCCACTTGTGGACACACGTTCTGTAATGGGGTTTCAAATGTCAGCCACACGCCAAACACAAACGAGTTGCTTCAAGCGTAGAAGAGCAACTCGCGTGAAACATCTGATGAGATCATCAAGCCATGCTCTGAACACTCGTGCAAAAAAGGGGACTGAGTAAATAAAACGAGGTAAGGGAAACTAAGAATTTATTAATAAGCACAACTATGTCGACTCGACAGCTGCTACCGGCACTCTGCATGTGATTCTCTCGTACAAAACAAAATACTGAAGGCTGAGCCATGCAATTATGTTCTCCGTTCTCTATAGAGTTAAGCAACATAAAACAGGAATTAGATACTTGAAATATAAATTAATATATTTGCAATAAAATTTCTAGATTTAAGAAAAATGGAGGAACTTTTAGTTGAGATTTCAAATTAAAAACATGCCTCATAAAGTACGGTCGAGCGATAACCGTACAACCAACAACTAAAAGCTTTCTTAGACCATACAAAAACCGACTGTAGCAAAAACTGCGCATGACTAATGGCAAGCACGACGTCCACTCGAGTTTTTAACAAGTTGTGAGAGCAGGAAGACAAAGACACAACACGGCGAGTGTGCAGCGCAAGCTGGGAGGAGAGACGCCATCTTACTCGTAGATCCAGGCGTGGTTGCCCTGTCTCCAGCTGACAATCTCTTCAGGCTTGAACCAGAGGGCAATCTCCTTCTGGGCAGACTCCACAGAGTCGGACCCGTGAATGATGTTCCTGAAAATCAAAACACAGTAAATGTCAGGCCACACGAAAATTAAAACGTGCATGCTACAACAATGGAATATTTAGGGCGAATCAATTCGAGAGTTGCGTGCCGAGTTCATAGATCAGATTATTAGTTTAAAGCTTCTTATCCGCATTAAATGTGATCCAAATAGAACGAAAAAAATAAACCATTTAGTATGGACTTCAGAAAACGTGGAATCTATGTACAGGGGTGTTCCCAAACCAGATGGATTCTCTGCGCATGGAAACGTCAAGTTTAAAAAGAAAACGAAGATGATATAAATACGACAGAAACCTAATTAAATCTAATCCTATTGTCCTTCCAAGGAGTGTCGTGTTCAAATCTCAGGTACTTATTGGAGAAGCTAGACAGGGCCTGTACTAGCCTTCGTAAGGCTTCTCAACGCCAAATACTGGCGACACGTGTGATTAAAACTCGACTTGTTAGTTCTGCACCAACAGTACAGCAAATGAATTGTAGAATGGATAAGAGTAAATTCAGAGTATATAATAGAATGTTTGCATTGACAAATTTTAACATCTTATCCCTTTAACAATTGTTTACTTGATGCATCTTGAGTACGTCAAGGAAAGGTGCTTTAGGCCACACACATGCATATGAACGTTCGAAATATTGTCTTAAAAATACCCTCAAATTCTAAAACATTTGGGCCCATCATTGGCTACAAAGAATCTATAGCAATGGTTTAAAAAATTCATGTCTGAACTATTTTCTAATTGACGTAACACTCATGGTAACATATCAAGTATCATATCGTTATGGATAAGCCGAACACCACCGCATGCTTTTAATCGATAGCCATCTTTCCAGGTTTCGACAATTCCACTAGCTAGAAGGCTAATATTGACCTATGAAGGACCCATTGCACACACGATCAATCAGTCCATAAAGACACCCAAATACGGGTATGGAATGCTCTTTTTGGCCTAGTCTGGAATCTGATCTGAAGTCGAAGGACCATACAGCCCCGACTTTTGACTTTACTCCAAGAATTCATCATTCAGTACCTCACATTCGTGAGTAATCCTGACAATGACTGATCGTGTGACGAGACCTTGGCATAAAATCAGGCCAATCAGACGTAAATGTCTAGTTAATATTTTAAATAACTGTAAAAAACCTCGACATGCCTGATGTTTGAAACCTGGCACTCACCTGCCGACATCGATGCAGAAGTCACCCCTGATGGTGCCGGGCTTGGAGTCGAAAGGCTTGGTTTCGCCCATCATGTTGCGGGCGGTGCGGACCACGTTGGTGCCCTCCCACACCATCGCCAGGAGGGGCGCGCTGGCCATGTACTTCACCAGCCCCGCGAAGAAAGGCTTGTCTGACAGGTCAGAGTAGTGCTGCTTGAGGTGGTCTTCTGACGCCTGCAGCAGCGAGACCACAGATTAACGCTCCGTTCTCGGGTGCAGTACACCGTGATGGATGCAAGCAATTCAAATCCACAAAATAATCTATTATATATATATATTTTGTTATCTTCATAAAAAAGATTTTTGGAAACTTCAACATTTCTACTTATTTTGGTCAGTAAAGAACTTTAGCATAAATCCAATAGATATAACTAGAAATTATCAAGTATCAAAGCCTCCAAGCTTCTTCAGCACATGCAATTTCTTTATTCTGCTATTCAGAGCAATGAAAACAATATTATGACATCCCTGTAGGACATTGAACGTGGCAAGTGATGCCAACTAATTCTTTTTACCCGATTCTATGCACAATCTTATATCAATGCTACCTTTTTCTAAGTAATATTACAAGCCTACTTTGAAAAAAACTTTCTTACTTCACCAATTAATTATGCTGTTCTAAAACTTTATAACCTACAATATAAACATTTCAAAACCATCCATTAGAGAAATTCATTATTATCAACCACATGCTCTACCTAAAGTGTGTATTTGAGTTCTCATCCCATTATGATCATTCAAGTTTCTTTTGGAATTGCACCTGTGTACTATCTACCTGTGTACTTCAGACAACTTATAGTATATCTTTCCTTTACAAAATAATGTTCATTTAGTACAGCAATACTCCCAACCAATGAAAATAAATTTGATTGCCTTTGCCTTGGCATATCATAAATTTCACTCATTCACATCTATTGGTAAAGTTCACAATTACACTTTATGGTATGATCATAAAAGATGCTTTAATTCTATTTGCCTTTACCAAGCAATACATTTTCAACCTAAATTTTGTATACAAATACTATGAAGTTTTCTATAAAGTTTTTGTAACAAATGAATAAAAACTAGGATAAAAATGTAAACCTAGCTTCACTTCAAGCATTACTAATGTGAAACAAAGATAATAAAACTGCAGTCTATAATAATCCTGCATGGTAAAGAATGTAAAATGGAGCAAAATCAACATATCAGGGTGTGAAATTGAGCAAAGTCAGTAACATAGTAAGGTACCAAACTGAGAAAAAGTTTAATTGTTGAACACTGATAGAAGCTGTTCTTAATTCATAACAAGCTATACTTCAAAACTTCTTATCGGTTCCAGGTAAGAACCATTTCTTTTCATGCTAGTCTTAAACTCCTAATGCTTTACTTTTACAATAAAAACTTGCATCTTATTAAAACTAAATGAATGAAAAAACTGGAGACATACTTTGCCACTTACAACTTTACTTCTCAAGTCCCTACACTACTGATAAAAAGAAATTTATTACTGAACTCAACAAATCTGTGAAATTCTTGCATTTAAGATTAACATTCAGTGATTTCAGTTCATGGAAAAACACAAGGTCGTGCATGATGTATGTACCTTTGTTTGGCTACAATATCCATTCATAAAAGGAGAGCTAATCATCTAAACAAATGCACTAAATATTACTATATGAATACTTCACCAGACATAGCAGCAACAATGGCCTGAGCTAACTCTGCAAAAGCAGTTCTCAATCCACAAAAACGGAATAGATGCATGCATTTATGTACCTCTGTCAGAGTTCTTTAACCCAAGTATTACTATAACCATAACTCCTATTTTAATATTAAAGTCATTGAAGTATTGAGATCTTTATTAGTAACAAAATTCTACCTTCTACCAAGATAAAATTATTTATATTCTTAAAAGTAGACATTGCCAATGGTTTCTATAAAGAATATAAACATTCCGATCGGTCAAGCTGAGCAGAAATAAAGGTCGCTAAATCTTCTGTTACAACTAAAGAATCAATACTTGCTAACATTACAACCAGTGGAAAACTACTTTTTTATAGACAGCCTAGGCCCAACAGAATACGGAAGTACTAACATGCAACCACGTTGTCGGCGAAAAACCGTTCGGGCTTCGCTTACCTGCATAAATTTCATAGCAACAAGCTTGAAACCTTTGGTTTCAAATCTCTTAATGATGTCCCCCACAATGCCACGCTGGACTCCATCGGGTTTGATAGCAATGAAGGTGCGTTCCATTTCGGATATTTTCAAATTGGCAAGAGCGTCAGCGGACATCTAGACTCAACTCAACCGGTCAGCAGAAGGACGGCGTTCGTCGTTCGGATTTCGACCAACGACCACGCGTATATCCGTGGAAGGAAATCTCAACTTAGGCATATTATACGTCAGACCAATAAAGAAAGTCGCACTCTCTAGCGGTGGCTTATGAAACATTTCGAATACACCAATATATTTATTTTGCTTTAGGGAGAAAAAATAGAAAAATGCTTATAACAAAGATGAAAAAGTTTTAAATGTTTTATTTACAGCATATGCATGTGTAAATTGACCTTTTATGCATATACATTTTAGTTGTCATGTTCTACCACTAGATGGCAAAGCATTTTAACCTCTTTTTCCGAACGCTCTAAAATTTGAAGCAGCTTGTTAATTTTTTTAAGTTAATATTAAATCATAATTGTAAAAGCTCATTTTTTTTCTATGTGACCGTATATCTTTTATTAACTATTTTAAATCTATTTCCAATTGTGGATTGACAAATTGAATATATAGCCAATATTTTCCCACAACGGAAAGTCAAATCATCAGAAATATTTTGACGTTGTATAGTGGAAAAATATTGGAAATATTGAATGTCTCATAAAAAAACGTAAGTGCAAATATTTTACATACATATCTTTATCTTGAGGAACATGACCATCTAAAGATGATACATATCGCTTCAATTCAAAAGGAAATTTTTTTTCGATTACTCGAATGTTCTTTTTTTAATCATTAATTAGCGTTTACGCGTGTTATGTTGATCACATCAACTCATGAGTTAATTTTTCTACCGTGGAACTAAACTACATGGTTTTTACTTTGTTGCATGTTTCCAATGTATATTTTTTATTAAATGTAAATTTTTATTTTATGCCGTCGATATTCAAAATCATGGCGATAACTATCATCATCATCTCACCATTACATATATATTAAATGAATTGTGTATATTTTCGAAAATTTGCTACCATGAGTATGGTTGGTGAAGTATAACGTATTATATACTCCACTATTACACTATAAATAATGGTAGTAGTAATAATAATAGTAAGGATAACAGCGCTTCAGCAACTCGGACGACCTGGCACCAAAAGAGAAAGGACCATTTAGTTTGGACTTCGGAAATCGGGAAATCTGCGCACTAGGTGTGTTCCCACAAAAAATCCCCTGCACATAAAAAAGAAAAATAGTTTAGATAGAAACGGCGAGTTAAAAGAACCTTCATTAATTCCAACACGTTTTAAAGTAGGGTTTTCAATGCCTTACAACTACTGTTGTGGTGAGGGATGTGAGGAATGTGTGGTTTAAACTTGCTTTTCTAAGGGAAGTACTCCGCAGTCACGTGAAAAGCCTCACCTGAGCCGAGGCTCGAACCCAGGTCCTTTCGGCTGTGAGGCCATCACGCTAACCACTACCCCATGGAACCCGGAGAAAAAGAAATGAAAGATAAAAAATCACCAGCAAAGAAACCATAAAAATGGAAAGAAGCAAAGTGGGCACGAAAGATAGAAGTCCAAAGATCTAGCTATGGTGAGATAGCCTAACGATGTCTCCCTGGGGATGCTAGTCCTTAAACCAAAGATTGACAAACCTAACTAACAACCCTATTGCCTTAGGTCTATCCTATGCCCGCTAAATGGACTTGTGCTATAAACCCTAAACTTTATTCAAAGCAAAGATAATAATTAAATAGCAAATTCAAATATGTATAGTGCTTAAATAATGCACTACAAGTCCTAATTGATAAACTTTTCTGTGCAGCGTTCATAATTAATAAACTCGATATTTCCGTGGCTTTAAATGGACCTGACTTTAAAATGCATTTCATCGGGGAATATAAGGCAGTTAATGCTACGTTTTTACTTGGCAGTTCCTGTACGCGTTCTTCTAACATCAATTTGAGGAGAGTAAAAGGTTTCGAGCACAGCAAAGCTCAAGTCAACCACACGACCCCCTCACATTTACAGACATGAAAGTCTCCGCCTCCCACAGTCGCAGACGCCCCCACGTAAACTAGGTTCCACTTCTTTACTTCACTCATCGTAAAAATTCTAAGTTGATCACTTATCTCAGGATATCGACAGCCATTCACTGTTCAGTGCCTGGGACGCTCACAAGCCTAGGCTTAATTTAACGCACCAGAATAGTTCAAAGAGCAGCGATTCCCTCGCACTCGTCGTGTGAAGGAGACCGCACGTACAGAGAGGCAGCGACGTAAGTACGTACAGAGAGGCAGCGACGTAAATACGTACAGAGAGGCAGTGACGTAAGGAGAAAGTGACCATTGTGTCCGGGGTCAGTAAACATACTCCTATCTCTTCACGTTATCATCAACTTCATGCGTTATCAGCAGCAGTGACAACGTTGAAAAGATTACTGCGAGTCGTCGGGAAGGTGAGGAATGCAAGTGCAGAGCTAGTCTTGCAAGATTATTAGTATTAGCTCTTAAATTTACGACCGTACCTACCTCAGGCGACCTCAGCAGTGAAGCTCAGTAGAGATACGTAAGTTTTAAGAAATATTAGTTCCCCTTATTCGGCCTCAATATTTGTGCCATTTTACAGACATGTCTTAACGATAAAGGCATGGTAGAAGATTTACTTTCAGACTTGGGTTCTCTTTCAGCTTCAGTTTCGATTTGAAGTTTACTTTCAGTTTCAGGCTCATTTTCAGTCGGCACGCAAAATTTTGATGCATTGAAAGTTAAAAAAATATCTGGAGAGCCCCACCTGTCCTGCGTGGACAGCATAGTCCCAAAGATGCGCTACTTGCACCATTTCCTTCAGCGCACCCCTGGGGGAGTACTTCAAAACAAAAATTTAATTGCTTTTTTTTACGAATTATTAGTAGTGGTGGTACAAATTTTCATGCGCTTTAGTGGCTTAGACTATGTCGTGCCGCACGTCTCATTATTCAGAAGTCACACACGTAAAATATTTCATGAAATGAAGCCGGTCTACCGTTCACAGCACCACAGGGAAAATTTTGTTAGTAGCAATAGACATGAAATAAAGTGAATTAGACATATCAACATTAGGAGTCGTAAACAATTCAGTAGTACATAGTAACTGGTGCTCCAGGATCTTCTACGCTGTGCCGATGCACAGAAATTGTAACTACAAAGCTTAGAAATTGTACTGGCTCCAAAGTTTCAAACCAGTGAAGATATTTTATAAAAATTTAAAAATTCATTTTTTATTCTCCTCGGTTCTAGCACATTTGTGTCTTCGGGCTTGGTGCGAGCTCGGGCGTCTGAGGAAGACAAAATCGGAGAGCACCAACTCCGCCACTTGGAGGAGAGATGTAGAGGGCAACCGACCCTTGGGGCAGCTGCCCACCCATCAACGGTCGAGCGCCATCTCCACACCTAAGCCCCTTCGGGCAGCAACCGTGGTGTGCTCGGCTGCATTCTGTCCACCTCAGTCTTGAATATCTTGAAAATGTTCGTTTATTCCCTGGCCACACTGGGGTGCCGCCGGTTTGTGTGCATGGTGTCCCTTCGCACATCCGCGAGCTGTTGAATGAGACAGTTTCCCTCCGCCGTCTGATGGTAGTGAGGCAAGGGCGGCATATCAGGAATAGTTTGAAGAAAGTTATCCAGCCTTTCTTGAAGACGTCCAGGGAACCATCGCATTCTTTCAGATCTCTGGGCAGAGAGTTGCCAGCACAGCCACACCCTCCCTCCTTGTGCCACACAGCACAGCTTGCCAGCACAGCCACACCCTCCCTCCTTGTGCCACACAGCACAGCTTGCCAGCACAGCCACACCCTCCCTCCTTGTGCCACACAGCACAGCTTGCCAGCACAGCCACACCCTCCCTCCTTGTGCCACACAGCACAGCTTGCCAGCACAGCCACACCCTCCCTCCTTGTGCCACACAGCACAGCTGGCCAGCACAGCCACACCCTCCCTCCTTGTGCCACACAGCACAGCTGGCCAGCACAGCCACACCCTCCCTCCTTGTGCCACACAGCACAGCTGGCCAGCACAGCCACACCCTCCCTCCTTGTGCCACACAGCACAGCTGGCCAGCACAGCCACACCCTCCCTCCTTGTGCCACACAGCACAGCTGGCCAGCACAGCCACACCCTCCCTCCTTGTGCCACACAGCACAGCTGGCCAGCACAGCCACACCCTCCCTCCTTGTGCCACACAGCACAGCTGGCCAGCACAGCCACACCCTCCCTCCTTGTGCCACACAGCTCACTCGTCCTCAGCTCCAAGTCCTCTGAGCAGCTGAAGTTCCTCAGGACACACCATTGAGCTGCCCACTGGGCTCCATCTCCAGCCATTTAACTAAACAAATTACTGAGCTGTGACGATTCCATTTCATCGATCACCAATCTGCTCAGTTGTAGAACTACGCTTAAGTTTGAAAGAAAAGTTCCATACTCGAAAATAAAGTATTTACTTCGACATGCTTAAAATGAACACCATTTCTCACATCAGAAAATCAGCAAAGAAAATACAAAAAATAAATAACCCGAGTGCAAGCAAACAAACAAAGTTGACGCCAGAAACATAACCAAACTACATGAGACCATAGATACACAAACCAAACTTGGTGAAACTTCCAATTAAAACTCACAAAAGTAAAGACAATCACGGTGATGACGGTGAGAATGTTTTTGTTCACTCTGCGTAGCGATGTCCAGGTCCCACCATCAAAACATTAACTTTTATAGCGCCAAAATAACATTGTCATTTCTACGAGGCTTGGAAACGGGAGCGTTTTGAACGTGACCGGAAGCATCTCTACGAGACGAAAAATTGAAAAACCAAGCGGGCAGACGAAGTACCTCGAGCAGCACGCGTGCTGGAGGCCCGTTGCAGCGCCCCATGAGAGAGTGGACAGGAGAGGGAAGTCCTATCTACAAGGTGTTGCAAAAAAGTGTTAGCAGTTAGATCGTTCATTAAACGCTTTCAACTACCGTCTAATTTGTTTTCAGTATTCATAAGGAATAACAATAACGTATTTATTTGTTACTTATCCTGGTGATATTTAATTGTACAACATTCCACAAACACTAGTGTGACAGTACTTGTGTACGATATCCTGCATTAACAAAATTGATCCAAAAACGTCATTTGCCACGGGAGTCGCTACACTGCGATGTTGCCACTGTTAAAATGGTAAGTTACCCAGGGTTCACTGACGAGGACACGATCCATCAACCAACCACACACACCCTTCGCTAGGGTGACGTTCAGGTAGATACATCGTCCTCGAAAAGCTCCAAGTCTCCAAGATGCACAGAAGGACATTCGTTCTGAGAGCATCTCGCTGAACAATAAATTCTAATTAACATTTTATTTCAACTAAAAATCCCGCAGAACTCGACACCGACAATAGTAAGGCAATATACAAGTTCAGATCTTGCTGCTGGAGCGCTGAGGCTGTAGCGAGCCGTAGGCAACTGGTGCTTTGGAGCGCTGATTGAGTGCTGCGTGCACGGCAGCGGTGCAGCCACCTGCAGCACGCGGACGTGAGGCTTGAGACGCGCCAACTGAGGTGAACACGCGCCGCTGGTGGTGAGGAGGTGAGGACAGCACCGTCACCAGGGGGTGCTCCCCAAGCACATCTGTAGGGCCGTCTATGGCCTTATGGTCTCTTGAGGCGTCAAGCTTGCGGCATTGTCACAGAAAGGGTTTTGTGCCCCCTTCTTGCCCCTCTCTTGTTACGCCCCCTCCACAGGGACACATCATCTCCCGTGAGCAGGCCTGGTTTGAGGGGACGCCACTCAAATGTTCACTGGACGCAGCAGCGCAACACACTGCCACTCCCATCTCCCCCCAACAACCGAGGGGTTCTACGTATGTCATCAACTCAATACTGAAGTAGTCTGTCATCAATGTGTACATTGACATCAACCATGAATTTGCCTTTCGTCAATGTTTATATTGACATCACCACACTTCAAATGTCTATCTCTTCAACCTAAGAGCGTAGCATGATCAAAAAATCTGTATTCAAGAACCTTTCCTTCATGAGGCTAAGGTAAAAGGTAAAATATGTATGATCACCTGAAACCTATCACCTTTATTTCAAGTTTAATGTCAATTACTACGACACACAACACAGCTGGCACGTGTAGCGCACTGATGCAGCAGCTGCAAGCAGGCAGCCCTCCAGCGCACTCACACCGACATGATCAAACGGAAATAACTAAACCGCGCTCTCTGAAGCCTAGGGCAGTTTTATGTCTGTGGACGTATGAAATCTCCGAGCAGCACGTCTACGAGACGAGTAAGCGCACTACAGTATAACAATGCTAACGCTTTGATAACAAAGAAAGGGCCACGCTAGCCTTCTCACTGAACTCCTATCCTCCGCCAGTGAAAGACTTCACTGCCCTCAACTTATAAGTTTCAATAACAACAGTTATTTAACAAATTAAATTACTTATTATGCAAGTTAGAGGTATATGAACCATAAGAGCGACAGCATAATATAGAAAGCAGGTTACAATGAGAACAGCTAAATTTACCCAAAGGGGCAAGAGTGCGGCTCCTGGTGTCTCCCTCCCCAGCAGGAGGTAAGAGAGCATCACAAGACTGTCATGGCGTCCACCATGTCAACGCCTGCGCACTTTTTTTTTTTGTCTGCGACCTACGTACTTTTCAAGAGCAGAATTGAACGTGAACAACTCACAATTTTTAATCGTAATGAGTAGTGATGTATTAATACGATATTAATCGAATCCGGCATGAAGGTAAACATTAAAATCACCAGACAATATAAAACGTAGCAGATAAAAGGACTTGACCATGGATCACACGCTGGGTCAACTTGGCCTTGGTTCTTTTTTGTACTTGTGGCACGCGGGCTGCGAGCTGGGCACACATGAAGCCCCTCGGTAGCGTCTGGCAGCAGCACGAGTTCCTCTCTTGACCACGTGACCAATGCAACGACATGCTTGGCATGACGGCTCCTCGCAGATTTGGTCCAGCGCACACACCGTACTTTAATGGGTGGCAGCGTTATCACCAGGAACTGAGGTTCGGTCAGTTTCCCTGCAGGTCGGCCAGTGTTTGTTTCGTGGTCAACCAGACACAAATCAGGTACGAACTACAACACAGGAGACCCTAACGAGACGAGGGCAAGAAATTCACTAACTGTTCACCGAGCAACCAAGGAATAAAGCCGCTGCTGCAGACGGTGCGTGACGCCCCCGCACGGCCAGCAGCACACAGGCCTCACAGAGCCACGGTTCCTAGACCTTTAGATAGAGAGAGACAAGTCTGGCAGTAAAAAGCGTGCAAACACATGGCAATTTTCACTCTTTGTTCTTGCAGAACGCATTCAATTTCGCATAAATATTTATGTTAAGAAATACACGAAGACTTGTACTTTCTAAAGAATTCATTTAGAGACATTTGATCATCATTACTCATTTGACATAGAGATGCCGATACACAAGAATATTCCCAGTGCACTACAAACACCACGGAACAAGTGATGGTGCATTCTCTAATGTGGCTTCACTCCACATACATACTGAGACTGGCATAAACACAACCAGTCCTACCACTAAGCTCCTTCAAACCACACAACAAAGAATTAAAAAACCAGATACGTCTTTTCGACGCAACAGCAAAGCAGAGCTGTTCCCTTAAGATGAAACTGCAAAGCAGAGCTGTTCTCTCACAATGAAACAGCAAAGCGAAGATGTCTTTCAAGATAAAACAGCAAAGCAGAGCTGTGCTCTCAAGATGAAACAGCAAAGCAGAGCTGTTCTCTCAAGATGAAACAGCAAAGCAGAGCTGTTCTCTCAAGATGAAACAGCAACACCAGCACCTAAAGCAGCAGCCACACCAGCACCTATTGCACCAGATGCAACAGCAGCCACACCAGCAGCTATAGCAGCAGCTACAACAAGACCCAGTCTCAAGACTGGTCAGGCGGCGGCTGCTTAGCGAAGTAGGCGAGGCGCTTCTCCCTGAGTGCAGAGGCGTCCGTCGGCTCAGCAGGTTCTGCAAGAATTACAAGTCAATTAATGGAAATATTGAGAGTCAATGCACACTTCTGACCAGTGAAATTAGCAGGGCGACAGCTTATGCTCAACGCTTGCTTTCGGCGACAGTTGTAGACGAGAACTAACTAACGAAGTGTCCGGCAAAACAACACCACAAAGCCAACCTATACACTAGGACTACAATGCCATTAATATACCAGTAGCACAAAAGTAAAACAGAGACCACTGCACAGAGACCACTGCACAGCGCACCACGCAGGCGTCATCAGGCACGCTGACCAGCTTAGACCTGACACTGAAGAGTAATTCCTAGGCATCAAGGTGCACACACATGCAGCGAGAGCACTCACCAGGCCTGCGGGCCCGCAACAACAACAACGAAGAGGCGGCCCGTGTCCTAGACATAAGCATACACAAGATACACAAAAATAGTACAAAAAACACACACAAGATATACACAAATAGCACAAAACACACACACTAAACAAGCACAAACAAGACACACGCACAAACAAGACACACGCACAAAAGAAAACACGTTAAGTAACACACAAGACACAAGATTAGTGTTTAAACTACCACCAAGGTGGAAACCCTAAGGGGTCGTCACTTCTACTATGGAGGAAAATGCGAAGCAAACTAATTCGTCGACCAGACCAGACGAGACGCAAGACACTTACGCGAGGATGACGTCACTAGTCCGAGGCTGAGGGCCAGGGCGGCCTGCAACTGGCGAGCTTCCTCATCATCTTCTGCAGCTGCGGCTGTTGGTGGTAGTGATGATGATGCTGGTGGTGATGACGACGCTGGTGGTGGAGGTGATAACGCGCCGTCTTCGTTGTCTGACATGGCCATGCTCATTCTCAAGGCCTTCTCGAGATCACCTAAAAAGCAACACAGAAAATACTGTCACGATGTCTTGTTCGCATTGTCCGACTGATTTCAATAAAAGAGAATGGAGTGGTAACCCTGAAGAAGACACGGCCATTCTGCAGCAGGCTTGGTCAGGAGCTGCACTGGCACCAAGGACGCTGTAAACCATCACACCGCGGGCTGAGCCAGGCTTCCTACGCCACAGCACGCTAGTGAGAGCACCGCACTCGACTTCTCTGCGCCGCTCAGGAAATAACTAAAAATCATGTTTAGAAATCGTCTCTAATGAGAAGTTATACATGATGATAATCGAGTATAAATGCGAAGTAAACCATATGCTAGGCGAGCATGGAAAAACTAGACAGAGTGAACCTTCGAAGGGAGAAAATACTTGAGAATTGACATTAGATAGCCACCCTTAGGCAGGAATGAGACAAATGTTCACTAATTCATGGAAACTCCTCACAATATATGAATGAACTTCTGGACTTCCACCTTAGCGAGTGGCCCACACCGGGACAACTAAACTCCCCATAAATTGGGCAGCTTCGCCGCTACCTGCACTGGGGCAGCAGGAGCATTACACGTGCACCCACCCTCACACGTGCACCCACCCTCACACGTGCACCCACCCTCACACGTGCACCCACCCTCACACGTGCACACACCGTCACACGTGCACACACCGTCACACGTGCACACACCGTCACACGTGCACACACCGTCACACGTGCACCCACCGTCACACGTGCACACACCGTCACACGTGCACCCACCGTCACACGTGCACACACCGTCACACCTGCACACACCGTCACACGTGCACACACCGTCACACGTGCACACACCGTCACACGTGCACACACCGTCACACGTGCACACACCGTCACACGTGCACACACCGTCACACGTGCACACACCGTCACACGTGCACACACCGTCACACGTGCACACACCGTCACACGTGCACACACCGTCACACGTGCACACACCGTCACACGTGCACACACCGTCACACGTGCACACACCGTCACACGTGCACACACCGTCACACGTGCACACACCGTCACACGTGCACACACCGTCACACGTGCACACACCGTCACACGTGCACACACCGTCACACGTGCACACACCGTCACACGTGCACACACCGTCACACGTGCACACACCGTCACACGTGCACACACCGTCACACGTGCACACACCGTCACACGTGCACACACCGTCACACGTGCACACACCGTCACACGTGCACACACCGTCACACGTGCACACACCGTCACACGTGCACACACCGTCACACGTGCACACACCGTCACACGTGCACACACCGTCACACGTGCACACACCCTCACACGTGCACACACCGTCACACGTGCACACACCCTCACACGTGCACACACCGTCATACCTGCCCACACCCTCACACGTGCACACACCCTCACACGTGCACACACCGTCATACCTGCCCACACCACCACACTTGCAGCATCGAGTAAGAGCAACAAGTTCTAACTCCAGAAATCGAAATAGTACGAGACTGCGCACGGCGAGACACACCTTCTGCCTTACGTCCTGCGTGAGGCACATGGGTGAGGTGCTCCGTAAGGGAGAGCTGGAGAGCGTTCTCCAGGTCAGTCTCTTCTCCACCGCCCCCCTCAGCCGGACCATGCCCCCCAGCGTGAGCCAGGGACGCCGCCAGAGCAGTGGCGATGTCCTCCTCCTCCAGTTCCCGTCGTGAGGTCCCAGCAGCGCCCTCCTGTAACTGCACATACAAATTGTAGGCCCAATACTGATCCGCATTTTTGGTTTCACCTACTGAAAGGTGTATGAAGCTTCCCTTTTAGTTAACTCCTCACGCTCCTCCACTCCTCACACTCTTCTACTCCTACACTCCTCACACTCCTACACTCTTCCACTGCTCACACTCTTCTAGTGCTCATACTCCTACACTAATCACACTCCCTCACTCCTCACACTCCCCCACTCCTCACACTCCCCACTCCTCACACTACTACACTCTTAACACTCGTCACTCAGGAAGCCAAAGTTAAGGCAACACTTCGCTTCAGTCAAAGATATCTATACTAGTTTGACTATTTTATAGAGAAGAATGGATGTTTAAAATATATCCCGATGAAATGAACTAATCAAGAGGTGGCGAAATAACAAAAACAACAAAACAAACAGGAAAACAAAGCACGCTCAAAACCTGACAATACAACTGTAAAATTTCGAACTTTTGCCGGAACTCAGGAATGTTTTGATGCTTTATCAGAGGACAGGATGAGTGCCAGGTACCTCGGACAGCAGCGGCGGCTTGACGGTCTGCGTGACTCTGGTGTTGGTGAGCAGCGTGTCCGCCTCACAGGGGGGCAGGGCGCCCTCCACGATGTAGATGCAGTAACCTGCAACACATGTCCTCCATGCAGCTCCTGCTCGCTCGCTGCCTTGCACCAGTCAGACAAACAAGTCATGCAGACAGAGAAGTCGCTCAAAGAAGTCGCCCAGACAAAGAAGTCGCCCAGACAAAGAAGTCGCCCAGACAAAAAAGTTGCCCAGACAAAAAAGTTGCCCAGACAAAAAAGTCACCCAGACAAAAAAGTCGCCCAGAAAAAAGAGTCGCCCAGAAAAAAGAGTCGCCCAGACAAAAAAATCATGCAGACAAAAACGTCGTGCAGACAAAAAAGTTACGCAGACAAAAAAGTCACGCAGACAAAAAAGTCACGCAGACAAAAAAGTCACGCAGACAAAGAAGTCACGCAGACAAGGAAGTCATGCAGACAAGTAAGTCACCCAGACAAGTAAGTCACCCAGACAAGTAAGTCACCAAGACAAGTAAGTCACCCAGACAAGTAAGTCACCCAGACAAGTAAGTCACCCAGATAAGTAAGTCACACAGACACACTTCCGAGAAACACAAGTTACGTACTTTAGAGTAAAAAGAAGAATGAAAGTAGCCATAAAAGTTATCTATTTTTAGCACTCCAACCAACTGGTTTCAGCTAAAATATCATTATCAATGAATGCAATCTGAAACAATGATGGAAAATTTACGCACTTTCATCTTGTTGACATGTAAAAGACCCTACAAGTATGATGATAACATCCAGCCCTTCGAATGGAACGGTAGTCAGGAAATAAAAGTCCTGAAAGCTTAGCAAAAGCTGAGGTAACATAGTGCCCTCCTGGAGATGCCAGTTCCCATAGCATAAGATAGACAAACACAATTAATCAAACCCTACTGCCTATAACCTATCCTTTGTCCCCTGAAGGGCAAACTGCTTCAAAAAATAGATACCTATCCACTGTAACAATATATTGAACATTCACACCATGTTTCAATAACTGGCCTCTGCTTGTAAACCTCCAGAGAGCAATAGAGCCGAACTTTTAGAAGCATTTATTATAAGCAGGGACCAATTACATTCAGAGAAGTAAGTGAGAAACCTAGCACAGTAGCAGGCGACTCATCACCTTGGTTCTGGAGCTGAGCGAGGAAAAGAGACACGTAGGTGTCGGACAGCAGCTCGGGGTAGGCAAGGAGGCTGTTCAGGTTAAACCACTGGGTGCCCAGCTTGCGGATGGTGAACCAGTGCTCCTTCATGTTGCAGACATACGCACGCCCGCATCTGCAACAACACGCACAACCGCTCTGCTTAGCAAATAATTACTATGTACAAAAAAATTGATTTAGCACTTTTAAAGCAAGTTTCTATAATTGCAGAAAAGAGCAACCTCTTACAAGCAATAGAATGGAGGAGACTCACTTTCGCCCAATACACTCTTGACTCGATGCAGCAACCTTTTGCACAGATAGATATATACCAGACTGCCACACTGTGCAGGCACCAGGCTGCCACACTGTGCAGGCACCAGACTGCCACACTGTACAGGCACCAGGCTGCCACACTGTGCAGGCACCAGGCTGCCACACTGTACAGGCACCAAACTGCCACACTGTACAGGCACCAAACTGCCACACTGTACAGGCACCAGGCTGCCACACTCTGACTCCAATAAGGTGCAATATGTTAGCATTCATAAAACGTGAGACTCAAGTAAAACAAAGCAGAATGCTAGAACTACCTATTATTTCAACTCCAAATTTTATTTTAATCCAAGTAGTATAACACAAAGATTCAAGAACAAATGCAACATATGTCATTAATATCAGTTATAAATTTGAGAACAATTCCTAATATTCATCAAACAATGCCGAGATTATAAGAAAATTAGAAACTATTTAGATGAAACATAAGCATTCCACAGAAAATGGAATCCCTCCACCTTACACAACATTGCAGAACAATGGCAACTTTACAAGAGTGGCAGCTCCACACCAGAGAAGAGCTGCCACTCTTGTGGACTGCACAGGAGTGCTGCCATATAACAGGATAACTTTGGAGAATAAAAGCTAAGGTAACTCCTACACGTGGACGCATATAATTACTCGCACTTGGTTTTGACATGGGTCCCTTCTCAATAATTTAGAACAGGATAAGTATTTCATGCAGACAAATAACAACCTCAATCAAAATGTATATAAAAAAATTCAAACAAATAATATTGTTGGGATAATTGCCATATTGCTCTAGAAAATATATTTCAAAATTAAACCTCTGGCTAATTTTAGATGTTCTTATTCAGTGAAACATTCAACACGTATCAGAACAATGCAGAAATCCTATATCGAGTGGAGAACATATTCCTGTTTTTTTTTAAGTGGACATAACCTATTAAAAAAAACTGTAAATTATCCAAGACATTGAGGCAGTTCACTCCAGGTTTGGAGCCTTGAGATGGTGGCCTACACACGTGGGGTCGTTCCTGGCAGCGAGGGCTGAAGCTGCCACGGTGGAAGTGAAGGGGGTGAGGGAGAGCCCCCACACCTCCAGGGCTGCATTCACCACCTGGATGCTGAACATCCCACTGTCATCCATGTTGTTGGAGCTCTCCTGTAGGCAACAACAACCTCACTTCGTACACTTCTTAGATGGTGCGTACCAGAAAAATATTTTGATGATCAGTAGAAGCTGGGGTAAAATAAAAATGACTTAGTTTACACCCAAACCATCCATCTTGTAGAGTAAATCACGTTTCCACTCGTTTTAACTCTGGTATTCTGTATTCAATATATCCTATTTTAAATCAAAATTGTAAAATGAAATAAATTCAAAATTTAAAGCTATTTTTTGTACAATGCTACAATCAAATTTAATCATTTAACTCAATGAACCACTTGGCACATCACTAAACATTAGGCAATAGCAAGCACTTCTGCTGTCTAAATATTCCCCCGAGATGAAAATTTTCATGCACGTTTTCAAGGTTCTTTCTGCATCCTTTCCAAATCCTTGTTATTTTTTATGCAGAGAAATCAGACTTGGTGCACATTGTGCTTCCACACCATCCCTAATGTCAGGGTCCCACTAAAAGCTGACACTACATACAACCCTTGATTTCATATAAATTTTCCCACAAGTTCCAATTCCAAGAAGCTGTTTTTAAAACCCTCTGTATTTCAACAGCAATTAATGAAAATTAAAGCACTCACTCTCAGAATAGATTAGATTATTAGTTAGTTTTAAAGCTTTGTATCCACACAAAATATAATCTGAAGAGGAGCAAACATAAAGGATTTTTTGGTATCCATGAGCTACAGAGAATGAAAAATCCATGCACAAGGTGTGTTCCTACACAGCATCTGCTGTACATTAGAATAGCAAAAGAAATAAAGAAAAAATAAAAACGAGATATCAAAGGTGTGGAAACTAAAGAAAGGCAAGCGAGTACAAAAATATGAAACACCCTAAGGCCTGACTATAGCTGAGGTAAACTAACAGGGCCAGTCCCCATAACACATGAATGACAAACCCAGCTAACCTAATCCTATTTCCTATTCTATGCATTCTGAGGAGTATGCACTATCAAATGCTTGACATTTAACCTACACAAATTAAAAATTGTGAAAATACTAATCTTGCAAAAAACATGATCTGATGCAGATATAGTAAAAGCTTAAAATGACAAAGCTGATCTCTACTTCTTGCATGTACAAGCTTTATTCTTTGGATAATTTTTTCAAGTGGACTCAAAAATGAGTTAAGCTTTAGACAAGCATGAATATAACTACATAAGTTACATAAAAAGCTAAAATTAAGTTCACCACACCTTGAAGAAGTCTCGGAACTCAGGAGTGTCGGTGCCAAGCTCTGCCATCCGCTGCCTCTCCTCAACATCCATCTGGTTGGCTATGGTGGCCAGGTCCACTGGAGAGAAGTACAAGCCTTGCAGCAGTGAATTGAGGCAGTGCACAGCACACAGCGATCCTTCTTGCTGAAAAAATAGGATTTTGAGGAATATCTGCAAGACTTTCCTTGATTCACAACTATTAAAAGAGTTGTAATTATTGCTTAAGAAATAGAATTTTAAAGAACATCTGTAAGACTTGTACCCATTTAGTACTATTGAGATAGTGAGAGAGCAATAATTTTGCTGAGAAAATGGGATTTGAAGAATATCAGCATGACTTTTCTTGATTTGGTACTAGTGAGAGAGCATTAATCACTCATAAATCTTTCATTAGAGAAAAAATATTTTTCATTACTACTCATATCTACATACTTCATAAGATAGAACACAGAAAAGAAAAATCTACAATGAACTCCACAGTCTCAGAACAGTTTCTTATGATAGATTTAGATATATTTAATGGCTTTGCCTTTTCACCTACACATTTTGCAGCAAGCAATATCATTGGAATTTTATGCTTCTTTTTTTATTATCATCAAGCAAAGTACACATTTCTCATCTCTTTCACCCCTAATAATGACAAGAGTTTACCAACATATAACCCCTAAAATGGTATTGCTATATAAGTAATAGTGAAAAGCAAACAAAAACTTGCTACAAGATTTGTTATGATAGGCAATATAATGAAACATATCCGTGAAAGCAATAACAGTATTATTTCATGAAAATTTTTACTATTAACAAACCATAAGCATGATAAAACTAGAAATGAAAAAGTTGAACAAATTAAATAAAACAGGGTCAGGTAAAATGACCTGACACATTTGTAGGTTTAATAAAATGCAAATGAAGTAAAGAAATAAAAAAGTGTTTCTATTTTTGAAAAGTACATATAATACCATTTTGTTTCATTATGTTTTTGAAAATTAAATCAGTCAAATGGGATCCATTATTGTCCACACCCTGTCAAAGATGTTCACAAAAGTTGTCTATAAATCGGTGGATCATTTCATGTGGAATGGCAGGAATTTCTTGATGAACTGCATCTTTAAGTTAATCAATAGATCAAGGGCTATTAATGTATACCTGTAAACAAAATAGAATTATATATACTTTTCAAAAATAGAAACACTTTTTTATTTCTTTACTTCATTTGCCTTTTATTTAACCTAAAAATGTGTCAGATCATTTTGCCTGACCCTGTATAAATACAATTCAAATTAGGATGGTTAAAATATCTATTTTCCATAGCATTTAGCCTTCTCATGGTTATTTTGATAAAGAAAATTTCATCACTTCCTAAATTCATCACACCACAACAACAGCAAATTATGAGAAAAAACATTTCCAAGAAGCTGCTAGCAATAAACTTGTTTTCAAAAATAGAGCTCACCTTTTCATGATATATGCAGTCCATCATTGAGAGAAGTCAACACAAAGATAACAAGCTGATAGGGCCTAAGGCAGACTTTAAACATTAGAAAGATAACAAGAAAGTACTACATTAACTACCCAACTGGGCACATGTCTTATAGAAGAGTAACTAAAACTTACAAATTAAATAAGTACATGCAATAAAATCACAAAATTAAAATTGAATCATGGTAAAAATTATAACCATAAGTATTAGAATACTTTGCACTACATCTAGGATCAATGACTTCAGCCTCTCAGTTCTCTGAAATAAGAAAAAAAATAGTACTATCACTCAAAATCCATGTACCTACATTAATGAATAAACAATTATCATAAACTGATACAACTTATGAAATATTCATTAAACTACGACCTGAACATAATCAAGCTCTTTAAATTATTAATCTTAAAATAAAGATAATGTATCAATGAATGATGCTTCAGCTTCAAATCACACAGCATCGTGAAAAAAAATATCTGCTTCCAGGACAAGAATGCCTATAAAAATAATGAAATTTAAATCCATATACGTACTTCAATTTTCAAATCAAGATAAAAAATATCACTTCTTATCTTGTAATTCAAACAACCTACTATTATCATATCCCCATATGTGCTTCAAACTGTCTCCTTCAACTACATCTACATATTTATTTGCCCCCTATTGCTACTCTGCCTACCAGATTTTGCATTACCTCTAATTTCTCCCAGACTTACACACTCACTGATAATGTATGTAATCCATACATTAGACTAGAAACAACCATACTTTTCCATACACCTCTAATTATTACTTATCTGTTTGTTTGCTCTATCTCCATATCCTCTCCCCTTATGCTAGTACTATCCTGGCCTTACCGGGACTTTAGGTTACCAAGTGTTGAGGTAGCAGCACAGCTTACGGTGCTGCTCCTCGAACAATCTGCATACAGCAACACATTGAGATGATCTTTCCCTATTTCAACACCTGTTTTACAATTGTTCAGTTATACTGCTAACTCTTCTGTGTACAACCCAAATAGCAATGGATAAAAAATGCAATCTTGTCCAACCCCTCTAATACTTTCTACCCACTCAGTTTCTATATCACCCATCCCATGTTTAGGTTTTTAATAATGTTGATAACTCATTCACTGTACCCACATCTTTCCAGCACCTGTATCATAACTTGTCTGTCAACTCTTAACATAGGCCATTTCAATATCTAGAAAGGTTAGAAACATACCTTCATTTTCTCTTTGGAAATATTCAATCACTCACCTTACAATAAATACGTTGTCTTCTCTTACCTATCCAGTCTAAGCCCATTCTGTTCTTCCCCAATTATCTTGCATCCTTCTACCATCTCTTTGAGTCTCACATTCAGAGTTGCCCAAAAAATTTTACTTATTGTACTCATTAATGCAATTGGTTTATAGTTTGCTAGCATGTTCTTTGGCTTTTCCCTCCCTTATGCAATTAAATCTCAATGAACTTATTCCAGCTCCTGGGTATCTATTCCTCCTTCTTTTCCTCTCCTCCCATACCTTTGTGTAGATCTCCCTTCACCTTTCAATCATCTTAGGCTGGTCATTTTGTAAAAATTTGTGTGGTGTCTCATCCTGTCCTGCTGCGTTTCAATTCCCTTTAATGCTTTATTTCTTTTACTGTTGGAGGGTCTTTCACAATTTCTAAATTGCATTCATCCATCTCAAATAATACTTCATATTTTTCATTTTGTATCTCATGCTTTTTTCCAATTTCTTCTCAGAAAATCTTTATTTCATTTGCAATTCTTTTCATTTATAATTTCACTATCCATCACTTTTTTTCCAACACACTGGGTCTTATCCTTCTTTCATTTTAAATATTTATACCATTCTTTGCTTCTTTCTTTTCCCTGATTTCTCAGTTTTGGTACCATCCTTTTATCATCCTTATTTCAATTCTTACTTTAAGAGTTCTACTGTTTTCTGATGCTTTTCATACCCTATCATATTCAGTTTCATGAAACCTAACTCCTCCATTTAGTTGTTTTCTAAACTTCCACACTTTTCTATTTAGGTTTCTTGGTAGCTTTCTGTCTTCATTTATTTTGTGCATCCACCATGAATTAGTTGGTCTGTTCCTGGCTACTGTCCAGCCAATACACTTGCTTTCTACTTCCTTAGCTTTATTAGTAAATTCTTCACTTGTCTCAGTGATAAATGTCTTTTATGTTGCCCAATTCATATCACTCACATCCCCTTGAAAGGTATCTCAGTTAGCATTGCTTAACTTTGATTTCTATTTTGTTTTTATTCTTGTATCTTTTCTTTCAAAACTTTTCTGCAATACCATACACGTTACATTGCGGTCTGTGGCCACATCCTAGACTTTTATTTCATCAACTACCATTTTATTCATCATAGCTTCATTTACTAGCCTATAGTCAATTGTATACTTTCGATCTTTTGCCCTCTAACCTATTCATCCTTCTGCTATAGATAGTTTTATTCAGTGTCTCAAGCAAGATTGTGCTCATCTGCAAATTCTATAATTGATTTTTAGTTGCTCCTAATATCTTACCAATAAGCCAAATGTGGCTATTCATGTCTCCAATATGTCAATTTTATCATTTCCAAATTTTTTACATGTATTGAAGCTAACATCATACTTTCTAAAATTTTCTTGTTGGGTCTTAGTACTTTTGGTTATCACATACACAACAATTATAATCATATTTTATTTTATTTTTGATTCTTTCAATTTTCATTGCAAGGATGACTCATAGCTTTTTCACCTACAATAATTTTTTGCACTCATATATTTACATCATTTTCTGCATGATACAGCTATTCCACCACTCTATCTTGTCTGTTTACTAATTCACTTGTCAATGAACTCATACTTTTTATAATTCATGCCCATTTTCTCTTTCTTGCTCTCTCTAAGGTAAATTTCAGCAATGCAAAAGATGTCCACTTAATGTGCTTTTAATTCTCTGCATAGGTCTTCAAATATAACTGTATTCCATCCTCTTTACTTACATATCCTATAAGTATGTGTTTCTTCTTAGTTGATGATCATTGCTTACTTTTTTCACCTTTTGTTTGATGCTATATAAGATGCTTACTCTCTCTTATCCAATCAATTATTCTATAGGCCATTACTTCTATACCATTCCTTGCTGAATGGCCTCTATCTTTTACATACATGTTTAGATTTTGGAGGGGATCTATATCTATGCAGTAGATTACCATAGTTTCCTTCTTTCTGTCTTTCTGAACAAAATTTCATTAAATTTCATTATTTTTATAGGCAAAAGTTCAGACAGAGATACATATCTCTGTCTGAACTTTTCTGTTAACCCTGCATCTCATATGAATGTACTTCCTAATCTCTTTTGGTCAGGGCAACAGACTCAGGACTCCTACTATGACATCTCTTCTGTTGTTTTCTATTTTTATTACTCCTTTTACAATCTTTCACATAGTCTTGTTCCCTCCTAGCTCTCTCACACTGTTTTTTTTTCCAGCCTCCATGGAGTAGTGGTAGCATGATGGCTTTGTAACCAAGAGAACCCTAATTTAAACCTTGGCTCAGGAAGGCATTTTCACATTATCAAGGAGTAAGTTTAAACCGCACATTCTTCAAATCCCACACCATACCATTAGTTGTAAGGCATTGAAAAATCCAACGGTAAAACATGTTGGAATAAATAAAAGTTCTTTTTATTGTTAGACAACTCCTAGTCTCCTTTTGCAGAAAATCTTCAACTCTGGGTAAAATGGCCAAATTTTCTCTGCATAACCTTCAATGCCACAATCATTGCAAAGTTAACAGTAAATTTGCTTGAAAACTTGAGCTTATGTTAAGGAATTCCTTGTTAAGAAACAGTACTCTAAGCATGACAGAAGACCTAAAAAATGAAATTTCAATTCAAAAGGACCCAAACTGGCAACAAAAAATGTTAAATTTTTATAACAAATTCAGGTAGGCAGAAATAGGTTCTTGCTAGTAAAGAGATTTCGGAACACTAACTCATACATTAGGTATGAGTATCTAATTTTATTATAATAACTGCATATTAAAGGCAATTTTTGATCACAGCTTTTATAAGCAAAAATATAGATTTTATAATAAACATGCATATATACACAGCTTACCTTAGTATACAAGGGCAAGATAGCTTATATTTCTGAATTCAAATTTGTAAAAATGATCATTTTTGGCAAATATATAATTTTTAATTTAATTGATTATAACAGGTATTTTAAATTTACAGGTATTTTTTACTTGAACAAGTAGAGTGAAAGTATAAAAAAGATGGATTTAATGAACAGATTCTCAAGAAGCAGTGGCTTTACTAAACCTTTCAGATTTGATGGCTTCTTCTTGTCTGAAATATGTAGAGCTTAGAAGCATGACCAAGAGAGCTTCATTTTATCAGGACTAAGTTGCTGTCTTTACTATTAAGAATGAGATTTGTAATTTTAAAAAGTAATTTTAATAATGAGATATGCAAAGCATCAATAATGAGCTTATATCTTCAGATACATTTCATAGAGATATCAGGCATCTGTTTGAGCTATTGAACTTGAACTTGAAATATGAGGACTGACATCTTTCAGAACCTTTATTGCAGGCAAAAAATTCCCAGAAAAGTAACAAATTATACCAACAAGTTGGATTCACTTACCCCATCAGCTGTAAACTAGACTTGTCAAACTTCTTAAAGTATTAGGTACTCCATGTCATATATAATTTCCAATCAAGAGAGTGTCACTGGACAATCTAGTTTGTTATGAAGCCAACCATATTCAGGTTGACCTCATGCATGAGAAGTCAACACAACTTACATAAATCTACCAAAGAAAGAAAAATCACTTATTCTAAAATCTGTCACATAGAAAAAATAGACATTTGGTTTTTCAATCAGTAAAATTCCAGCCCTAAAATTAAAACTTACAAGTCTTGATGGAACTTTCCATTGGGATTTTCATGACTACAATCTAAAAATTATGTGTAGAAGTAGCGTTAAAACTTTGGATCATAATTTTAAATTTGTTCCTAAGCACAAAAAGCAAAGCGTGATTATATCTCTTAATAAAATAAACAGTGCAAAAAAGGCATATTATAACATAGATTTATTTATACATATGATAAACCACAAAATTATAACAAATTTCAAATCTATTGCAAATTTTGCTAAGTGAAAAGATAAACAATAAAAATCGTCGATTCCGAAATCAGATTTGTTAACATTACCTACCCAGGCTACCCTTGGCTTTTATTCCATCCTATCACCAAGAAATTCTTCATTGCATCAACATCCATCAAATTACTCTCAAATTTGTGAAAAATTTTATTTTTGGTCAAAATATAATTAATTTTCACTCCTTCAGTAAATTGACTATATTATGTAATAGCTTGTTATGAAGTCCAGCGCCCCAGGGTGTATAAGGAAAATATGTTAATACTAAACTGTGGATAGCAATGTTAAAAAGGGGAACATCTCGTGTATGAAAACAGTTTTGCGAGTAATAATGAAAAGGTATTTGAGTGTGCACGAACACTATATTACTATGTGAGGGTAACTTCAGAAAGACCAAACATGCTTGACAAATTTATCTCAAGGGCGTGCCTAGACTGTTCAACCTTATTTTTTCTTTTTTAGTCTTTTGAGATACAGTGCATAGCCAACGAAAGCATTGGCGCTCTCACTCTACCGGAGCTTCAAAACATATCTTATCTGTTATAAGAAGATAGAAGAAGAGATTATCTGTAGTGGGAGGGTTCAGCAATACTGGCATGGCTGGGCACCTCCGGGTGGTGTCAAGGGAGAGACCCTTCTTGTAAAAAACGAACTGAGACCCTGCCAGCTCGGGGGAAGGGCAATGCGGGGGTTATGTTGAGGGACAAATTGCCCAGCAGCCCCTTTTTGGGAGCGGGAGTAGTCCCCCGTGACCCTCCCTAAATATCATTGAGGCAACGGCACCTTTCGGGGCCTCTGCTTAGCCCCTGTCCTTGTGCCAGGCTTGAGGCAGCGGATAGTGGAGGTCGCACTGAGTTTGATGGGGGTGCATGCAAATCCGGAACCTAGTGCTAGGGGAGATAGGAGGAGGGAGGGGAGGAAGGAAGGGGAAACGGAGCAAGTGCAGTGGAAGGAGGGGGTCACAATAGTTACCTGAAATGCACAGAGGGTATCGTTGAGGGAGGAAAATAGGAAGAGACTGAGAAGGATTGGTAAGAGGGTGGAGAGGTGGGAGATAGTGTTGTTGTCGGAAGTGTTAGCAGAAGAAAGTGGAGTAGAGTGGTAAAGGGAAGAGAAGTGTAAGATTGTGCATGGAAAGAAAGTGGGAGTTCGGCGGAGAGGGAGGTCTTTGGATTTGTCCGTAGGGGAGGGTCATAAAAAAGTGGTTAGGGAATAGGGCGGTGGCAGTGGTGTTGGGAAGGATGACGCTGGTGTAGATCTACCACCCCATCTGGGGAATGGACGAGGAAGGGATGGAGAGATTTAAGCAGGAGGTAGAGGAACAGGTAGCATTAGGATGGAGAGAAGGGTTAGTTATAGAAGGATTTTAATGCAAACATGGGTAGGGATTTCGAGCGTCAAGGGGTAGCGGGTAAATATGGGCTAGGCAGAGCATATCAGGGGGTAGAGGTTTGGTTAAATGGTGTGGTGTGAATGATATTGCGTATGTGAACAGTTACATGAGGCATACAAGGAGAGATACAAGGTTTCACATGAGGTATGCTAAGTTGTTACGAGTTGGATGGATTTGTGGTGAGATCACGTGACAGACAGAGCATAGTTAGGCGCATGTGGACCATAAGTGACTATGATTTGTTTATAACCGTACTCAATATTTCAAACGGGATCTCTCCCGTATATGCCGCCGACAACATGCACATATACACATATTGGAATTTGAATGTTTATGAGATTAGACACACTTATAATTGCACGATCATTTGTGAGCATGAAATTAATTGTTTCTCCGGAACTTTAGCCATCCGCTCCTTATTTTAGACAGTGATAGAAATGTAAGAATTACCAGCTATTGCATTACTTTATGCATCAAAATTGTATGTGTTTTACCAGTGTCCCTTATAAACATTTTTCCCTCATTTGTGAATTGGGTATTTGCATTTCATTCGCTTCTGTTTCTCACCCTAATTGTCGCGTCTGTCTCTTGTGTCCCTTTATTGTGTTATTTAGTTATACATGTTCCCTAGCATTTTCTCTCTGGTCGCACGTCTATCATTTTTGCATTCTTTATGACGTTTGCTAAGCTTACTTGTTGTTCTAAGGTTGAAATAACCCAGAAACCAGAAAGTCAAATATATTAAAGAAGATTGCCACTTTTTTCTTCGCCTTAACCGAACGACCATGAAGCACGCGCTCATTCCACGTTAGGGAGAGTGAAAGAATCAATAGCAGGGGCTGAGCGGAACGGGCTGAGGCGTGTCAACTGGACTTTGGGGTAGTGCTAGAGTCACACATAGGGCTCTAGTGCGGAGGCAGGTCATTCAAATTTTCAGAAGAGATTTGGTCTATTCTGGCTGCTGCTGTGGCTGAAGTTCTTTTGTTAATATTTTTGCTTTTAAATTGCTTGCTTTAAGGTCTGTGTAGGAATCTGATAATATTCCACAGGCTTGGGATGCTATCATAAGATCAATATTCTATGGAATAGAACACTACACCGAGTCTAACCCCGACAAGTTTGTTTTGCTGGTTTGCTTCTATAAAGAGAGGCCTTTCCCTATTGGGGAGTGGCTGAGCCGCTGAGCCGCAACTTTTGGTCTTATTTTGCTTCTTTGCATCAGCCCATTTCTTGTTTCCAGGGCCAGGTCCCATGATGGCTATCGACACTGGTCACCACTCGATAATAACAGAATGCGATAACACTTGATTCACTGTTTACTTTCTTTTAGATTACTACATACTTATCATAAGTGGGAAGAATCAGCCTTGTAAACATAGTTATCATTACAGTACTGAGTTATCGCTCGCTGCCACTTGTTACCACCAGAATTGTGTCTAGCGACGCTAGAACTAGCGCGCTACTTCAGCCGCTGACTCTTTGCTAGTACCAGCAGACGCGCCGCTAGGTTCCGAATTTCTTAGTGGCGACAGTAGAACTGTTAGCTTTTTGGCAAATGTCAAGCGTTTGTCGCTAGTCGCTAGTTTTTTTTGCATTCTGCATTGAAAGGTTGCATGTGCTTACATTTGTATCATACGCAATGAAGTTCAAATATGTTACATGATTTGTTAAACGGCCGAATGAATCATAAGAGAGAAAGAAAAGAAACAAACTCCTTTATTCCTAAATCAGTCACATACAAAGTATAGAACTCTCGGCTTTTCAATTAGTAAAATAACAGCCTTAAATTACAAAAAAAATGTGGCAGGTATCAGCAGTCCCTCACTTTCATTGCTGACAACAGCACCGGTTAGAACGTGTTCATTTTGTGTCGAGCTGTGACCGAATATTAAATGAGGCAATTGCAAGTCAACCCTAGTGAGAACCTGTATCATCTAACGCCCAGCGGCGCAATGCTACTATAAATAATGGTGCAAGTTGCAGCGAGATCGTCATTCTATCATTAGCCGGCAGGCTGCCCGTTTCCATCTTCATATCGTGGTCAATGACTGGCATAGTATTTACGATAGCTTTGTAAGAAGGTACATTTATTTCACCTGCATGAGTGTATAGTGATTGTGTAACTTCAAGTGAAAATCTTTGGCTTTATATAGGTGACTTTTTCTAATATATTCTGCGGCCTCTGAACGAAGGCTTAAACTCATCGTATAAGTTAATATTTAAACGTGAATTTTGCCACACAGCTTTCAAATTCATTCGTACAAATAAAAAGCCTTTTACAACATAAAGATGCACTTGCAAGTAACACATTCGTATTGAAAGATTGTGATAAATGCTGTTAATCTCGACGAAAACTCATACGAAAGACGTCCTGTTGAATGTATAAAAGATGCGGGACTATCACTCCAAAAACAGTCAACCCACCCTAAATGATTTGATTGCTCCCACCAGTGGCCTCCTGCGGGTGAGTCTAACAAAGCTCAACGTTCTCAGCACTGATTTTGGGACAGGTGAAATGCTCGCTATCCTAAAGGTTTAAAGTGAAGCCTTCAAGGAACTCATGGCTGTACTTGCACCGAACGAAACTGTGATTGGAAGAAGAGCACTTGTAAACATTATTGATGAGCGATACTTGGAAATATAAGTTCATTTCAAGGATGAATTAGTGAGGATTCAATGGGTTGCAATTAATGCATATTTTTGGAGCCGCAGAAATGAGTCATTAAATAGTATTAGATAACAGTCACTTACAGAGCAATTTTTTACTAATTAACTTTGTTTTTATTTTGCTCACATTGACAGCCACGCATACATTCTTTGAAACTCCCATCCCGTAAATTTTGGTTTCCTGCATTATTTGTATTATTTTGTCATTCCATTTCAATTATTTTCTCTATGTAATCTCAGTTATTAATACAACATCGCCATAATTTTATTCCCCATTCAAAATATTATCTTAAAATTATTTCTTCTTGACTGATGCTCTTTTTGCGTATGGTATTTGATCATGCTTGGCTAATACTTCTAGACTCAATACAGCCCCCAGTTCTTTTGCGTATGGTATTTGATCATGCTTGGCTAATACTTCTAAACTCAATACAGCCCCCAGTTCTTTTGCGTATGGTATTTGATCATGCTTGGCTTATACTTTTAGACTCAATTCAGCCCCCAATTCTTCCCACGAGTGCACAGAGTAAAATAACCACGACGACATCTGACAGTAGCTCGATCTTTATCAAAGTTTTCATGTAATGCAGTGTTTATTTCATTGTATTTACTGATTTCAAAACCACAAATTTCCTTATTCATTGTTACGGTTTTATGCAATTCAAATCAAACAATCATATATAGAATATCTATATGTATATAGATATATTATATATATTTTTTTTCACACACATATATATGCATTCATATAAATATATGAATGCATATATGTATACATGTGTGTGTACTTTGCTCTGCTCTTTATATTAATATTAATTCATTTTGTCAAAAAATTAGTTTGATATATCTACGATTACTTAGAACTAGGTCAATCTCATGATGAGGAGGTGGGAAAGAGGTGAAGTCGCTCATCATCAAACTTTGACTTCGAGAATAGAAAATTATGGAGAGCTCGTCTGCCTATATTACTCCTGAATTTAAATGTAAGGCTGATGCTGCTGAAACTACACCTTGCCTGAACACGTGCGAAATGCAACCTTCACCCTCAATTTGATGCGTCTTGTGACACTGACAAGATCTTGTCCAGTTGTTCGACATTAGGAAATTCCGCAGGCGTACTTTTGCGGAAGCACAGTCTTTTTTCTTTTGAACGAGCAGAGCAAAAGCACTATTGCTGCCGACTCTATATTGAACGAAGCATCCATGGTGGCAGGCCCAACAAATCGGCATTCTATTTACGATTAAAATTTCTTGTCAATTCACACGAAGTAACTATGAACACAATATGAGATGAACAAAGCATCGCAAAATTTTCAAAAAGGGAGATTTCATTCATCAGTGATTACGTTGCTGTCATGAAACTTCTATCCCAGTCTTTGGGCATACTGTAGTGTGAGAAATGGTATATGGGCTTACTTCTTGCAATTCTGCCAGCATTGATGAGCTTCGGAAAGCCAAAACTGTCGTTAAAGCTGAAGCTCTTTAGCTGATGTGCTCATTAAGAGGATCCAAGTAAG
>VOMN01135338.1:0-57100 GCA_014899125.1 Orchestia grillus | reverse complement strand
CCTCCACGGGGGTGCATCGAGCTGAAATTTTCGTGTACCAAATTAAGTGCATTTTAAAAACACCTCTGGGAGCACGACGGAATTGAGTAGCTTTAGAGAGCACGGGGGAAATGATGCTAATTTATTTTTACGTCGCGACATGAATTGAAGTTCAGCAGTTTCGGGGACTTTCTTAGTTGACTTCAGTGGGTCAACATCGCCTGCTTCTCTGTCCAGTCAAATAAGGCTTAGGAATAGCAGTTAGGTGTCGGTGTCATATGTTTCTCACTAGCTAATCGTCATTGATCTACTCCAGCATACTCACGACTGTCTGTCAACTTCAAGATTTTTTAGCTTGTGTTATGTCCGTGTTAATATGAGCATTTTCTCAGTTGCTTATGCTACGTACTTTCATCGCTATTCATCATTATTTTACTCCAGGCGAGGTACTGAAAAGTAGGTATAGCTGGAGAACGTTCCATTGAGCCCCAAATGCTTGCCCAGCGTGATGACGTATGATACATCACGAGCAATTCAGTGCACTGCAAATTGTTTCACATCCTGAAGCAACTTAAGAATGAACAAGAGGCAGTAAGAAGAATGAAGTTAAAATTGAATTATTACTGTGCAGAGTGCTTAAAAAATGTTAAACGTAGAAAGCGGTTGACCCGAGTGCACAAGGTCTTTTCATCTAGTAGAAATGTTCTCTTTAGCTCGTGTTGTTGCTGTCCAATCGTTTGATCACGGTTTGTCTGCTAAGGATATCAATTCAAAGTTATTGTCGAGTAACGGTGGGTGAAACTGCATGCCGTTAGGACGAAACCGTAGAGTTGGAGCTGAAGTACTTACTAATTACTAAACATTACAGTTGGTGGCGCGTGATGGGAGCTGTCAAGGGGGACTTTTGGCTAGGAAATAACGAGCTCATTCCAGCGAATAATATCCGTGGGCAAACGGTCACCTGCTCATCTTTCATTGCTCCAACGAAGCTTCACGTGCTGCAACACATCCGATTATTTGCTTAAACTTGACGTATTGAGTTATTTCTTTTCAGAGCACCAGAGATTATTCAGCACCATGCATTCTTCAGAGCAATTAATACCAGAAACTTTCAACAAAAAGTTCAACAAAATACGAGTGACACATTTTTATTCAATGGAACTTGTTACTGATAGCGGTGGCGGCTTCCAGAGACCGGAACTCAAGCGGTAACTGATCATCCATGATAAGGACAAGGAACTGATCATCCCAACAAGGACTGAAGGGAGTTTTCCGCTGAGTCCTAGCAGAAGGCCCACTCGTCGATATTTGAAAACGATCACCATCGCTTTCAAACCCTGCCAGAACTTCACAAATTTAGAGGGTATTCTGTCTGAACTGTTGCGGTACTTGCTGCCTCGAGAAATTCGTCTACGAAATCTATGTGTTCCTTGTCTTCCCTTTGATCCCTCGTTGCTCAACAAATCCATACCCGAGAAAACACGTTGGCTTGGCTTGTCCTTGTTCACTTTAAGGAAATTCACTCATTGGTCCAAACTCTCTAAGGTAAGGCATTTGGGGATTTATTTACCAAAAGATGCAGAGGATAGAAAGTGTTTTGTCGAGCATAGAGACAGAGTAGATTTATTTTGTGTGAAAGAACTCTGTTACGTTTTGACGAATGTGGCGCTGTACATGACTAGATTGCAATCACTTCACGTGTCTGGATTTTACGTCCCAAGTGTTACGCTGGAGGTACTGCAGTCTTGCTTTGGATTACAGTTGAAGAACATTAGCTTGAACATTCAACATCCTGCCTATAGTGATATTGTGCCACAGGAACCAGGAGTGATTGGAAAATCCATTGAGGAAACCATCGAAGAGCTTCACATCCACGGTGATTACAATACATACCGGGACTCGATTCATTCAACATCCTCATTGGAGGGCAGCTTCGGCTTTCAGCACGTGTTCTTCGTCAAGAATGACCTGCCTCTCGCAAGCTGGATTCGGGCGTTCAAGTCTTGGCCAAACTTCAAGCTCTCCAAGCTGAGAAGCCTGAGAGCGCAGTATGTGCAGCGCCTCGGAGATGAGCTACCTTGTGCTATTAGTACGGTATTAAAGTCCGTTGAAGAAATTTATTTGACTCGTTGTGGAAAGTTCTCGTCTTGCGCAGTAGCTAAAATTTTCAGATATTGTACCAATTTGCGTATATTCGACCTGCTTGGAGTTGAGTTTGATTACAACGACTGGATGTTCAATTATATTTCGCAAAATTTGCAAAGGCTGTCCTTTACGGAATGCATCGGCATCAGTGAAGAGAACGTAGCTCAAATACGCCATCGTCATCCGAATCTTAAAGTTAATTTTACTCTAGTTGGTAACTAATATACTTTTATGCAGATAATTGCCTATTGTGTTAAGGTGTAATCGAACAACCATTTTATTAAACTTGTTTTCATGCCCTACGACATCTACTTCAAAATAAGTCGAGTTAATTTTTTGACTGCTGATCCGCTGAGGAACATAGACTATTGGTTGCCACTTTTAAAATAAGCTAATGTTATTACTTTTAATTTAATAAATTTCAGGACAATTGTTCTCCGACATGTTCTGACAGTCAATTTATTGATTCCTTGTATACTCAAAATTTTAGGCTGTGCTCGACTCGTCATTGTCAGGCGACAGCGCAATGGAGTTTCTAAAATCACAAATCGCTCGTTCGAGGTCGTACAACAAGATTCAATAGTCTATTATATTTGAGGGTTAAGAACGGTCAAAGAGGGATATGGATGAAGGTCTTGAATGAGGGTTAGGATTAATTAAGGGGACTCCGATTATCTACTGCACAATATTCAGCTTAATGATGTTTTATAGAGACAAATGTGATGTTTTAGAATTCCTCGTTCGATTCGATTGTGGACAGAGCTTATACATATTTTGAAAATTTATTTGTTAAAGCCCTATCGTTATGTCAGGTAATCTTATCGTATCTCTTTCGTATACGGAATGTGTGGCACGGGAAAAAGTAGATACCCATTTCTTTCTTTTGTCTATGAATACGAAAAAATCCAGCTTTTTTCCCAGCTTTACAATTTTAAATTTAAATTCCTCTACCCTCCTGATATCTTGAACAAGGACGTGGTGTTTTAACACAAGACGTAAATTCTTACGTTCAATTATGAGTTTAGTTATAAAGTTCATTTTCTATCTCCAGAGGACATGCTCTGCATAGGATTGTTTTTCATTGTATCTTGGCTAGTGTGAGTTCATGATGGGTTAATGCCTGTTTCTGTCCATGTGCTTTGAGGATGGTTGTTCAGTGATACCTGTAACAGCTACCACAGTGAAATTATCTATGGAGGGTAGAGAATCCCACTCGAATTCAAATGATAGACCTCCTCTGTTCCTTTCGTATTCGGTTTCTCTGGTCATGGAAACAGTCCCTCGACCAGACTTCTTACACGAAGTTCTTGGTCTGTATTTCGTCTTGGTTCATCTCACCCTTACGGTCCACTGATTGGCTATCGTATTTTCGCCTGAAGTAGTGCACGCTGCCAACCAAGACACCGAAAATTTTGAGTTCTCATGGCAGCACTCGAAATAAACCTTGGCTGAGATACACTGTGGAGGGCGTCCTTGATCAGAAATAATTGTCACGTCTAATGTTCACAAGAAAAGGGAAGTTACTGCCGTTGCATCAGTGGTTTTTCAGCCTCAATTGAGCATCAAAGACCCCTCAAGGAACATAAGATGTGAAATAATGTTAGGTTAGCTGGGTTTGTCTATCGTATGGTACAGGGACTAGCGGCAGTCATGTTACCTCCGCTATAGATAGGCCTCCCCTACTTGCATCTTCCGTGCCCTCATTGTGTCTTTAAACGTTCACTTTTTTCTGTCTTTTCGTCTTTTTTCCTCTTCAGTTTTACACGTGCCGTTTTTACGCACAGGGGATTTTGTGTGGGAACACACCTTGTGCTTAAATCCCCACTTTATGATCCATACTATACGGTTCTCTTTCCTCACTTTCTTTGGATCATGTTTCATGTGGATTCGGATCTTCAAGCTGACTAGTTGTGATCAAGTCATTTTCTGCATGGAAATGGAAGTCGCAAGGAGAGTTCAGCGTGTGGGTGCAGTGCCTATTCTCTGCCACCAATTTGGCGAATAAATTAGCATGAGCGGACTCTGACTAACAGCTCGATAGCCTTTGTTCTTAATCACATTGCACGTCACAGGAGTTCAGCCAGGACGTATTTTGGAAGTTTTCTTCTCACGTCGAGGAAACCTAATCCCTATGGCGCTCAAACCCGATAATTCATGTGCAGCTTTAAGTTCTCACACACAACTTTTCAGGTCGGAGATGAGGGTATTGTACATATACGATAATGTATTAGAGGTACCGCCTCTTCAAAGATCGTCAAATCGTATCAAAAATTAACGCGGGGGCTGATTATTGTGTTTCTGTAGGGGAAACGAGAGAGAATAGTAGACACCAGAGAACCGGGATATACCCACAACAAAGTTTAGTACTCTACTTGAAGACGATTCTGTTAATTGAAATAAGAGTAGTCCTGAGATTTAGCTATCGTTGATCTGTTTAAATATTCAATTTTTTTTATTTCTCTTTAATAGTATTTTGACATCGATCTCTTATCCAAGAATTATAGTTTTCTCTCCGTTTTCTCATGCTTTTAAGGGCTGAAAATCTGGTTGGAGCGACTGAATATCGCGTCTCGGCTACAGCCGAGATCACAGGTCCACTCAGGCGATTCCTTCGCTAACCCCTTAGGAAGCTGAGCGCGCTGTTGGTCGGTTTAAAGGTTGTGTAGCCCAAGTGCAGCAGCAAATGGTTCTTGACTGTTTACCGTGTCCCGTGATTGGTCCGCTAAGGCAATCTGTTGACCGTGCCCCTGGGCTCGGGTAACGAATTGACTTCAGGGTTTTGGCCAGACTGGAGGCAGGGACAAATAAGAGACATGCGCTTAATGACGGAAGTTATATTACACGTACCTCGCTGGGTTAACTGCTTTGATTGGGGGAAAGCAAAAAATGTAAGATAAGTTCGCACAAAAAACGATTAAGATATGTGCATGGAAATTGCGTTCCCTAATAGAAAACTATGTATCGTAAATATTGACCATAAATAATGCATTTACCGGTTAAATACTTCCACTAAGGTAGCACAAACGTTAAGTAACCTAAACAATAGTTCATGGGTAACTTAAGGAAATGCCTCGTACCACCTGGTAGAGTGGTAACCCAGGGTAAGGAAGATACTATCGAGTGGGGACGATTATAAATTTCAGTTTGTGCCTACACTTAGTCATCCAGGACTCTTGATGATACTACTTCACTCGCCTGTACAATCGTCACCCGCTTAAAGCGCTGGATCGGTTCCAACTTCAGCCTCTCCATTTTATATTTATCATATATATTTCTTTTGTTACCTGATGCTTACCCCTTTTTAACACCGCTCGATGTGGGGGGAGACTGTAGAGTGGCTGCTTGCTGGAACTGATCTAGCGCTGCATGCGGGGGCGACTGTGGAGTGGCTGCTTGCTGGAACAGATCTAGTGCCGCATGCGGGGGGCGACTGTTGAATGGCTGCTTGCTGGAACAGATCTAGCGCCGCATTCGGGGGGCGACTGTGGAGTGGCTGCTTGCTGGAATAGATCTAGCGCTGCATGCAGGGGGCGACTGTAGAGTGGCTGCTCGCTGGAATAGATCTAGCGCCGCATGTCGGGGGCAACTGAAGTGAGACCCAAAAGCCCAATTCTGTTCGTCGTGGGACTCTTGAATTCAAGCGTTAATGAATTTTTTTTGGAGGAAAGTCGCAGCTGAGCGGGATTTCACGAGTCCTTAATTCACGAAAGCTCTAACTCGCTAGTATCTTTTTCAAGAATGCTTTTTGATGAGACAAAGAACTTAAATTCATGAATTTTTGCTCTTCCTCACCAAGTTCCGAAGGTTTCATATTGTACCAGAATTTTGAGGGTTGGCACAGCTGTGCCAGGTGGCGATTGTAACCAACAATCGCTACTACGCTCTCTTTTGTGAAGATTTCTGGGGAGGACGCTGGAAAAATCGTTCAGCGCACTTTATGAATTGGGGACTTAGCGACCACCAATGACAGGTAATAATACGTAGGATACTCGAGCTGTTTATAGGGATAGAACTGTTCGGAAAAATGACCATGTAAATTAAAAACGAGTCCCAACCTGTAAGTGAACCGAAACTCAGCCCCGCTGTGAGAATCACATATACTGTGTAAACGGCTGTTAAACTAAATAGGATAATGATAATAAAATCGACTGTCAAGTGTCTTTCGAGAGCCTACGATGCTAACAGACACCAGACCTTACAGGTAAGTGTCTCGGTGAGAGCTAATTTTTCATTCTGATTTACTGCTTATTAATTAGAATACGACTCGGGTACACGACTCGGGTATACGACTCGGGTATATGACTCGCGTATATGACTCGGGTTCCCCATTGAAGAGGGTAGCTTCGTAAAAGAAATCCTGAGCTATTTTATATTCTGTGTGCTTCTGATAACTTGGCTTTGGTCAAGGGCCTAACTGCGAGAATGTGGGAAACAGCCTGTTCTTCAGTAGGAATCCACGTTCTCACCAACGGGAATCTGGTTAGCAGCTATAGCGTCCAGTGTTTCACAGGGGTGACGAAAGATTTTAATCAGCGAGTCATGAATTTCTTTAGTTTCGTTCAAAACCAGGATAAATATGAACAAAACTTTGAATACCTTGAAGATGTTTGGGTCTTCACACCTGAGCCACACTGGGGGGCCACCGCTTCAAGTGCACAAAATATGGACGATTGTGCTCACAATATTTCGTTCATTCAAAAAATAAGTTGATCCTGTTGTGGTTATCAGCGGAAGAGGTATAAGAGAATTATCGATAGATGCTTGATTCATAAATCTAAATAGGGTTCAGGAATTACCTCGCCACACTGCAGCGTTGCCAGTGTACGAGGGAGATCTAAAAAATTTTGATGTAGAAGGGTTCTCCAATTCTCTCTTCACTATTTTCTTCGTTTTACTCCGCGGTGATTAGTCTACGAGCGTATGGTGATGCGTAATGCGGTAGGGCGGTGAACTGCCCTCACCGTGAAGAAGATTTAATGCGCTGTTCTTTAAGAAATTAGTTTTCGAGTTAGAAGAAGTTATCGAAGTGCCACAGCGTGAATGAGAGTTTCATGCAGGAAAACTTTTTTATTTGTCCTTTTTCATGAAGGCTTGATAAGCTCGCTGTTAATATCAATCACGAAAGAAAGCATGAATGAAGTTATATTTTGAAATGCTATTCGAAGACAAAAGAAATAATTTCCGCGAGTATCGCTTACAACATCGGTTTCTTTTGAACTTCCATGCCGTTTTGCTGCTGACTGAAGCATCAAGCAATAATGCTTAGTTCGTAGAAAGTCATAGAAAGCTATTTTACTGAATGACACCTCAAGAGCGGCGGAACTGAGAATTCTCTCTTTTCGCAACATATCGGAACAAACTCAGTGTCTTCAAGGAAATGCTCAAGGTGGTTATTCTAGTCATCAGTATCGATTGCGAAGATACAGATCAAATTAGTGCAAACTTTTCATATTCATGCTACAGATTGGGCATTTACACCATAAACTCATACATTTTAACTATGGAGATAAATTCCATCGATTTCCTAGGTTTTATTGTAAGGTAGATCCTAATTAATTGGATGCAACATCGCTCATCAAGCAAAATGGATGTTAAAATAATCAGTTTAATGGAACTCAAAATTAACTGCAGCATCTTTACAGCGGCTTAAATTCCAACTATCATACTTTAAAATGATTGTCCTGTTCAATCAACATTTCAAAAAAATCTGTGAAACAAATAAAAAACGCGGCATAATAATGAATACTTGCATAATTTGATGACTTTCAAGAAGAACGTACGAGCTTTCGTCCGGTCGTCAGTGGAGATGCCGGGTCAGGCGAGCAGGAACTGTGTGATTTTTGTGTCCATTTTCGCCCCTTATTGTGCGCCCTTGTAGTTCCGAGCCTGAGGCCATGTACGTCTATGTCGCACATGTGCGGCATTTGTGTTTTGCTGCTGTGCATATTTGTGCTGTACCTGCATCTTTGTTCCTGACGAAACCATGTGCTGTTCTTATGTCGTGTCTTTTGCATTTTACCGTGTATTTTGTGCTTATTCCGTGTGTTTTGTACTTGTACCATGTATTCTTGTCCTGTGACAAGTGTTTGTACCTGTTCTATGTCCTTGTGTCTGCGCGGTGTGTTTTGTATTTTTATCGTTTATTGGATCAGCTTTCGATGTGTGCCTAACATGTGTCTGTGTGCACTCTCTGCGCTCTGTTTCGACGACATACGTGCTCTATGTTCAAAGGTTTGTTCAGTATTTATGTTGAGCGTTTCACCAAAGTAAGCGTGTGTGTTCCTAACGGCCGTTCTCCCTACGCGCTCGTGCGATATTTGTATCTTAAGTGCGATCCGAGCGCCTGTTTGTGCTGTGCGTGCTCAGCATTTCGTTTGAACTTACAATGTTGCTGTTTTACGTCACGTTATTTTTGAGTTGAGTTGATCGTTCTCTCTTATGTTCGACCCCTATTCTTCCAGTAGCTTTTTTATTTAATAAACATTGTGGTATTTTCCATGCTTCTGCTTGGGAAACTGAAGAAGTAGTTTCGAAGTTTTCGCGAGTGAGCGGCGAGGGAGCGTAGCGAAGTGCTTTGTCTGTTCACATTCGAGGGTTTTACCATGTTTTTTCCAAGAGCTCTGAGAAGTAGTGATGCAGTGTTAGTATCTTAATGAAGAGAATTCATGATTGGTTTATTTGTGTTTTCCGCTACCTACTGAAATTCTGCACGGTTTCCAAAGCTAGTCTACCCCTCGTTAAACGCCTTTTTGCACTTCAGGGTTAGGCAGTTGCAGGACATGTTTTACTTAAAATTTACCATATTCTGTAATATATTCTAGTGTCACATCAGGCGAAGTTTTTTTTTGGTTCGTAGTAGTGAATTAGTCAAGCCTGTGTCCTTGCACCACTTTGGATTGTCTTGTCGGTGAAGGTAAGAGCGAGACAACGCCGGAGGACGAAGGGATCTGCCAGCGATCTGTGCCGTAACCTAGAGAAGCCGTGTTCCAATAATTCATTGTTCACAAAAATCTTATTGAAAAATTGAGCCAATAAATCCTTGGAAACAATCTCTAGCAGCCAACTGTACGTAAGCCTGAAGACCTCCTGTGACCGAGCCATCCGTCGCGTCTCCAGTTCGTCAGTTGTGTGATGCGTTCTGGTATTGTGGTGATGTTTGGTGTAGTGTGATGCGATCTGTAGTGAAGTGTGATGTACTCAGACGTGTGTGCTCTTTGGTTTAGGTAAGGCGAGTGCAATGTGAGAACCCTGTCTCCAATTCTTTTAATTACACCCTAACATTAGTTACGCTATGAATCGACATTCTCAGCGTTCCAGTCCGCACTGTGCCTGTAAAAGGTTTACGTGAGCTTTTAAATATGCCAGACGCTAGACTTATATATTAGCTTAATTTTTATCAGTTTTTGGTCTTCTCTAGACTCTCCTAGCCACTATAAAGACACTGCCTGAGTGAATTTGGGGAATGGACTTAACATGCATAAATATTATAACATGTAAGAAAATTTCCCTTTACCCGTGTCCCTGGGCATGAATCATAATTTCCCATTTCTTTGAAACTAACAAACTGAAAAATAATGTTAGTGCTTGAACTTTGCTTCTACGGTCAAGTCAATGTATTTCAACATTTGCTTTCCTTCTATAAAGGATGAGTAATAAATGTAAAACAAATATAACATAAAAGCAAAGCTTCATATGAATAACGTGTACTTTCTAGGGTTTAACGATCGTTCCGAGTTTAACGATCTATGGTTTAACGATCTCATAGAATAGGAAATAGGGTCAGGTTGGTTAGGTTTAATACTATGGTGCATACTATGGAGCTGGCACACCTAGAGCAGCACTGTTAGGTTACTTCAGTGGCCATTAATAAGCCTTCGGGACTTTTGATTTTTGTGCCCACTTTGCTTTCTTCAATTTTCCCACCTTCTTTGTTATCTATTCTTTGTCTTTTCTTCCGCTTCATTTTTAACGTGTTGTTCCTATACGCTGGGGATCCAGTGTGGAAACATACCTTAGTCATAAATTCCCTATTTTCTATAGTCCATCATAAATAGTCCCTTCTCTTTCGGTGCGACATAGTCAGACTCACCGAAGCTATGCAGTCTATACCACTGTAACTACTGCTACGACTAGTGCTTTACAATAGAAGGAGCTAGGAAGAACATTTAATTGCCATGAATCAAATTACGAGTTCGTTACACCGTGCAATAAACGGTTTGACGTTAGCATTCTGTTTGACATGGAGATGTGTCGGTGTAGGAGCGCCTCTAGCGAACGAATGAAAGGAGATCAATTCTCATGGATGCATACTGATTTGCATAAAGAGAGCCAAATTTGGAAGGAGAATGATAAAAGTAATATTTCGAAGCATGGGGGTATTGTGCAAACTTTTGGACAGTTATGTCGTAATTTTAGGGGTGGAACACACCGTAGAAAATAATTGGAAATATGCAGACTCTAACCATGCTTCTGAAACTCCGTTCCAAAGCTCCTCTCCGCAAATTGAGAGCTCTGTACTGGCTACGCACGTAGTTTCTAAAGCTATGGCACTCAAAGTGTGTGACGAAATAAACTCTACGCTTGAGCTCCATTTCTGGTACCTCTCAGAGAACATAGGCTTGGCAATAGGGTTAGGTTAGCCAAGTTTGTCTCCCCTTCACTAAGGGGACTGGCGTCCCCAGGAGGACACTGTTAGGTGACCACGGATCCAAGTAGGCTTTTGGGGCTTTTATCTTCGCACCAATTCTGCTTCTTTCTACTTTCATGCCATCTCCGCTATCTCTTCTCTTTTTCTACCCTCTCATTCTTAATTTGACGTTACTTTGCGTAGGGAATCATGTGTGGTAACACCAATGTACATAAATTCCACGTTTTCTCAAGTCCACACTTCGTGGTTACCTCTTTTTGCTCGCTATGGATCGCATGTCGTGAGGAGAGAGAGACGTTTAAACTAACAGTCTAATCTTCATTTTTAGTTGAATTCGTGAATTGCTTTCAGGCCACGAGTCTAGAGTTTTCTCCAGTTAGGAGTATTCTGTTTAGGTATATTAATTCTCATGATGTATATGAGTCATATTTGTATGCTTTGTATGCTATTTTGCTGAAGTATCGTGTGGGCATGAGAGTTGTGATATTTACATGACGTTATTATCGCTGGATGTTTAAAGATCGATAAGGAAAATGAAAGTTTAGTAATTAATTGTCTCAAGCCTTTAAAGTCCCAATGACTACAAATTTAGTGTAATATTTTGAAATTTATTTCATGTGTCAAGAGAAGAGATTGGGTAGTCATCTTTTTATAATTCAAGGCAACAATAACGCTTTGTCTTGATTATGTTGGTTCTCTCATTCATCGAGTCAAAAAAATCAAGTCCTTACTATGATTACTATCAAAATCACAGTTGCTTGGAATTTTTTTCAGACCAGCACTTCCCGTTAGCTTTCCCCAAAACAATCATGGAATCCATAATGAACATCGAACTAGTATTAGAAAAGATTTTCTCGTACTTCACGCATCAGGAATTGCGGAGCCAAGTCATGCAAGTGTGCAGCACGTGGGACAGAGTGGCCAGGGCGCCGTCGCTGTGGCGTCATGTAGCGTTTGATTGGAAAGATCTGCCATTTTTATTGGACATGTCACTCGGCCAACACGAGGGAGAACTGTCGTGCAGAAGAGAATCCCTTTATTCTTTGCTGGAGCTGGCCGGGACCCGAGTGAAGCCAGTCGACGACTTCTCAACAGACGAGGGTGCTGTCACTGAAATCGTGCGTGCGGTTTTGGACGCTATGAAGCATGGGCGGTTGGAACATATCCCTGAGCCATTCTACGAGTCTTTGTTGTTTGGCGGTGTAATTCCAAACTCCGCGCGTTCATTGAATTTCCAGTGTTTTTCCCTGAATGAACTGGCTCTATTTCACCGGTTCTCACACATAACGCGTTTGTGTATTTATTTTCCAAGTATTGAGGATTTTTCAAGGTCCGAGCGATTTGGGCGATCTTTCTTGCGCTTAAAGATGCGGGTTTACGAGGAGCTAATGACAATAGTGGCCGACCAACTCCGTCATCTCCGGTCCTTCGAAGTGTCCGGAGTGGAAATGACGACCCGAGCAATAACGACCTTCCGGACCCGAATAATGGCGCAGTTGTCTTCTTTCACTCTCACCCTAGACTACTTGAAGCTAACTGATGTTATAGATGTGCTCAGACAAAACAACGACGAGGTCGTTGGATGCTTCGTAATTGATTTGAATCCTCGACATGTCAACCATTACCAGGCAGCGCTGCAGTGGTGCGGTGACCGCCACGATGAAAGCCTCCAGCAAAAGTACACCGTTTGTTTATCAGCTCTACCGACTGACTTGTCCATTTTTGATAATTTACGATGCGAATTTCCAAATATAAAATCGCTCTCTCTTGTGGGTTCTTTGAAGGAAAACGAGGAGGAAGTCCTCGACGTCGTGCAATGTTTTCGTTTTATTGAGGACCTGAAAATCCGTTGCTTCAGCGGGGTTTCCTTGGACGCCTTGGCACGAATTTGCAGGCCGTGTCATCGTCTGAGGATAATAGAGCTGATGCAAATTCATTTCGAATTCGAGGACATCGTATTCGACGACATCTCCCCAAGCCTCAAGGTTATATCGCTTAACGAATGTAGAGGTGTGGATGCCGAGCACGTCGAGTACATACAGAAGCGTTGTCCGAATCTCGAGATTAACTTCATTCCGTTGAATTGATGCCCAGGAGTACGATATTTTTTTAGCGTAGTGGAGTTGTTGGTGGAAATAGATTTGAGTTTGACTTGCGTGTTCGATTTTAGGTAACGAAGAAACAAATTGTTTTATGACTAAAAACTAATGAGCTCTTTGTAATCCAGCGAATCAGAAATGCCTCGATTTTATTTTACTGACGGAGAACCTTGTGGTCTGTAATTCGTTTTTGTAGTAATTTTAGGGGATGTTATCAAAATTCCTTTAAAGTGTTTTGTGCGTTTTTTACTTTTTTTAGTCAACAATAGAAAAATGACCTAGACATTGAATTTATTGAAGAACCTCTTGTCGTTCCTGTTTAGATGGAATGCCTCTGCCAAAGTATGTAAAAAGTGGCACACATATGTCACCCTCATCGGAATGCGATTCTACTAATTTTAAGCCTTTAGCACACCTCGAAGGCTTGGTAGGACTCCCGAGCTACTCCGCGGGAGGGTACATTGGCAGTGTCCTTTCTTGTTAGCGAGCGCAAAGGACGTGCCGCTCTCCGAGGTTCCAATCAGTTACCCACAACAGATTTCGCTGCACTAGCTGCGACAATCTGTTGTGGGATCCAAGATTAGAGTTAGCTGGCCAGGTTCTTCAGCTTCGCGATTCTTTTCTGAGAAGTGGTCAATGTTTCACTCCGGCAGTCTACAATTTACGTCTTATACGTTCAGTTTTTCTTTAAAGGGTTTTTATTGGGGGTTTTATTCGGACGAGATACGTCCAGGATTTGAGTTTGACCATAAAAAGCGTGAAGTTGAGTTTAAATTTTTGTGTTATCTTTGTTCGAAGTGAATGCATCTTTTTAGAAGTTTTCTGATTTTTTATTCAAGTAATATTACAAAAAAAATTTGTAATTTTTTTTCATTCGATATCGGGCGAGTAGGTGTAGAACTTTTAAACTAATTTAAAATGACACTTTGTTCTTTTTGCAAAAAGTAGAATTAGTTTTAAATTATTTTTCTGCCACAGCTTGTTTTTATTTCGCATTCTTAAAATAAATGGGGACTCATACCGCGTGTTGTAACTTCGATGGTATTCTTCTACAGTTTTCTTGCTCACACATCTCACCCCATTAACCTGCCCCATTTTACCCTCAATATATCGGCCTTTAATTACCAACCCCTATTTCAGCCCCCGCATTTAGCGGTTCCCAGTCACCGACCCCCCCTCTTTCCTCCCAATTAAGAGCCCCTAATTACATTCCTCCACTTTCCCCACATTTACGGCATCGTAATTACATAACCCTATTCATCACCGCCCACTTACGAGCCATTAATTACTTACTCCTATTCCCCCATTGTCAACAAGTAATTACCTATCTACATTTTCCTCCACTCACCGATACGTAATTACCCCTACTCTCGAATTTTCAACAAGTAATTACCTACCTCCATTTTTCTCTACTCACCGACGCGTAATTACCAACCCACATTTCCTATCCAATTAATATTTACTTCACTGCAGCCAACAGCACAGAGCATCTTGTTCATCGTAGTCTTCATATTGGTGTCACTGGAAAGGATTTCTGTTGTAAGTGGCGACGATTTATTTTCGAAAGATTTCCCCGCATATAAAAATTTTGATCAAACGAAATTCTAATAGATCCCATCGAGGTAACGAAAACTCTACGGAAATTTGTTTCCCATTTTCACACGTTCTGACTACCGGTGTTTTCACGTTGCTTTGAGTCAAATTAACGAAATGAACCTATTCTAACGTAGCCCATCCTAGTTTAATGTAATCTATCCTACCCTAACGTAACCTATATTAACCTAACGAAATGGGGAGGAAACATAGAAGCGAGACACGAGTGGTACAACATAGACTAATTTTCAAAAACATTTCTCGCCGAAAACTTTGGAAATAGGCTTCCGGCACTCAGAAAAATATTCATGTCGAATTCCACCCCCTTCCCTCCCTCCCCCTCTCTATTCAAGTCCAACGAATCAGGTCACTGTACTGCGAACTGTATATGCGCGTAATATACTAGATTCATTCATAGGTGACACGAAAGCATAGCTTCTCTGCATTGCTAATGCAAAGACGCTCGTGCTTTCGAAGTCGGTTTTGGAATGGCGGTGTCACATCTTACCTCGTACTCACGCGCATGAGATCTGAAGCGTAAGTCCGCTGGAGCACCTCTTGCTGGCAAACTGAATCAAGACAAACTGTTCAAAACCAGTATCATTATCTCCTACAAGGGAAGGATAATGGCTTTGTGGAGAAAGTTTTAACTTGCCCAGTGCGAACGATGGCTGCTTATTTTTTTACCTTTCATTTCGAGCAAAAAAACTCAAATACACTGAACCGACGTTAGTACAGTAGTGGTGTAAGAACCCGAAACTAATTTATCTAATTTTTCGCAAAGTTTTCATGCGCGGAGCTTTCATTGATGTTTAGCTTGAGTAGTAACCGATGGTCATAAACGTCAGTGAACAAACTCGCGTATTCCACACGTCATGAACTTAGCGTGTGCTTGCCTGAGGGCTTACAGTTAACAGTGCAGTTCATGCAGGGGTCGAATGTGTAGCCTTAACTATAGGCACTTCCTTCTTAAGCCCCTCAGGGGGATACACCGAAGGGATGAGCCTTCATCGCATTTATAGGAGACTTGCAGCCTTCGGGGGAGGGAAGGATTTCCAAGCTATTCGTATAATTTCAGCAGCACGAAAGGCTTACCATTTAATCTATAATGGAACCTGAAACTGAACATTGAACTAAAACGTAGTTTCAATGTATGAATGATGTAAAATGCGGTAAAGGTGGTTGAACCTTGCATATGATTAATAAGTAGTAGCGCGACCCATTAAAATGGCTGGGCATACTGAATATGTATATTCTTGAAATGGGAGGTATTTTCCCACGGGAGCCGGATTTAACCTTCTCTTCTCCGATGGTCAACGGGCACTCAATGTGACCCAAAACATTTGAATTTATGCGCGATGGTTTTCCTTAGTTTAATTATATAGATTAGGCAATTTCTACCAAATGAAAAAATGAACTCCTGCGTATTGCTCGTGTTCCCCTGGATTTACGCACTCCAAACCAATGTGCAGGTTGGCTCGAAAAAGATACAGAGCAGCATTTATGATCTTCATATTGAAATTTTTTATAAGAAACTGAGCTCGTATACCTAAAAAACCGCGATCGGAGCATGCTCTCCATTTAAGTTTTTTTAAACAGGTCAGTTGCAACTGCCTCACCGGGTTTAGTTTATCACTAAGGACGCAGAGATATGCCTTAGCCTTATGTAACACGAGCCTTTCCTTTCAATTTGAAGAGATTGCAATGCCTATAGAATTCATGCATTACGTCAGATGTTCAAACTGCCGCACAGAAAGTGTGTGAATTACACTAGCACACTTTCGAGGGCTACCTCGGATAGAATTGAACAGATCATGAGCACGGAAAAGAGCCGAGTTGTCAATTTTTGGGTCCAGGCTCCCTCTCTGTTGATGCTCCTCTGCATTCTATCAGTAATACCCACAGGAAATGATAACGGGTGCTTGGAATAAAAGTTAGATTGACCAGGACGATTGTCGATGTTTTTTAAAATTTGAAGCTAATGTTTCGCACTTTTTGATCTGCTTTTTTACACGTCTGGCTTATTGTCTTGATGTTTCTAGCTCAAAACTAATTGTTTCAGTCCCAAGTGCTCAAAACAGGGCTTATGAAAAAAATGTTTAAAATTTTTTTCAAGGGAGCACAACCGGTTTCTTCAGATTTTAGGTTTAATTGTGTCATCATGCCCACTTGAGCATTGGAATATTCCTAAATGTTTTCCCCTCTATTCAAAATTTTCGTAAACTCTAAGAGTTTTCATGCGAGTTTAATTTACTTCTGTTCATTCTATTTCCTGATCTAGAAGAAATAAAATATTAGTATATAGCGTATTATATTCAAAATTTAGAGTTTCACTTAAGCTTGTACTAACGTAGTAGCCTTAGCAGCTGTGAAAAAAAAATATGGCTAAAGTGTAAATTCTATTTATGTACCGTCGCTTGAAAATAATTCAAACTTTTAACAAACATGCCTCGGACGGTACCTGAAATCCCCAAGATACGTCCTGTGAGGCGCACCATTTTATTTTCAAATATTCCCGCACTCCCGAAAAGCATTTTCTTAATGATATAAATTTTACGTCATCACAAATGCACGCTGGCAATGTCCCTTTGACTGCGAAGCGACCTCGCATGCCAGAACAGCTCAAACAAACATATAAATAATCGTTGTTCTTGCCAGCCATATATCAAGTACATGACTTTGTGGCGACATTTACACTGACTTCGCAGATCCTTTTATCTCTTTTTGCCTGAAAATGGCCATCTTGCCTAGATCCTTGAGTATCCCTGGAGCTCTCGGAGGTACTCAGGCTGCTTCCTGAGAGGCCAAGGCAGCTCTCACTGCTTCCCCCATTGATTCCTCAGAATTTTTAGGCTCTCGGATACCAACACTGTTTATTGGACAGGAATTACTCCTAGATTCCTATGGACCCGAACTAATGGCAGGCCAGAACCAGGGTCTACGTTCCTTTTAGAAGTCATGCGGCCTTCTTTTCCTTCTAAACTCGGAGCAAATGCATTGCTCTCATCGAAAAGTCCGCTCTGCTTATTAGGTCGTACAAGTTTGACGGCCGTAGAGAACAGCCAAGATCTTGTAAATTCATGTTTATAATTCAAAAAGCACTGAGAGATTGTTGCAGTTATTGATGACGTACACTTCAACTCTTACTTGCAGTTTCTTCAGTGAATGATTTTCGGAAACTTTTCGTTCGATTTTACGATTGGAATAGTTTGCATCATTACTATTTTAAGTGATTTTTTCAATTCATTCTTTTTTCTCGGGCAAAGATTATCTGTACGAATGTATACTTTTTAATTTGTTTTTTTCACACGGGCCTTGCAACTTATTTTCATATCTGGTAGTTTTTCAGCAGGAATAAAAATGGTCTTTGACTTCAGAGAATGAGCTTAAATTTTTATTGACTAAATTTTCTGGACCATGATATGTAACTTACTCTATGCATTAACGTCTCAGACACAAATCAGGCAAAATAATTAAATCTGTCAAAATAATTAAGTCATATGCAATAAATTTCTCCTAGAGGTTATCAATAGGAAACCATAAAATTCTTGATAACTTTTCAAATAGATCGGCCACTAAAACTTAACTCAAACACATTCCGTTCTTCGGAACTGCACCTCTGGCTCAAGCGCTTTTGCTGACATATGCGAAGGCATTTGTTCGCCCGAGCTGCACGCCGTAAATTCTCTAAATTGCCTCGAATTTGGCCAGTATCAAAACCTCTAACGTTCTTACATGGCACAGAGCCCGAATATTCCCGTTTGAATTCCCATTGGAGCATGATAAATTCCTGAACAAACTGAGAACTGAATTGCCCTCGTACGTTTTTTAGATTGGGTTGCCTGAGGAAGAGGTCTGCCAGAGAGCTCAGATACAGCAGTGTTGTTGCGGCGATATGGCGGTGAAAAGGATGCATGCAAAGCCCGCACCAAAACAGATTATTGCTGAGTAATTCACGGCTTTTAGTCGCGCGATGTTCAATGCAAGCGTGGAGAAAGGGCCAAAGATATGCTAAGTTGGGCTTAAAATTGAGATACAAAAGACTAATTGCACCCAAAAGTTAGAGAGATGCTGTCCGGGGCGTAAGAAATGTGCAAATTATGCAGATGCGCATTATTTTTGTGGCTTCAAACTAATTTGAATGTGCTCTAGTTGGAATACATTTATTAATGGCTTGAGGTTGATATGAGAGAAAATTGTTGATTCACAGGTGATGGCTGGCTTGCTCTAGTTTGTAATGAGACATTTTCGTAATATACGCATATAGTCTTACTGAATTTGATGGTGAGTTTGAGTCGTGAGGTCTTTGAATGCACGATTAATCCATTCACTCTCTAAAGCACCTCCAAGAGCAAATAATGTAACATTTGCATATACATGCGTAGACCTGCAAATACCTGAAAATTATGAGTCAAAAAGCCACTTTATGGAAACTAACATGTGTTACACTTTTTTTAATTTGTAAAATGTGCATCAGATTCTGCCTACTAGCCTCAAAACCCAATCTTTTGCTTGTACCTGAAGGTGTAGCACAAATCTGAAATGGAAAATCAAATTCGTTCGTAACGTAGAATGCAAACATTAGGCTTCCATTTTACACAATGAAGGAGACGATGCGCTTGTCAGGGTCGTTGTTGAAATTCGAAACTGAAGTACCAATTAGAGCTAACAAAATTACAAGTGTTACCTGCTATTTAAATTTTAAACGGATTTGAAATTCAATTCTGTTCTTCTCATTTCAAGCATTCAACCACACACATTTAACCAGTGTTAAAAAATCTACAGATATCACATGTGGTTTACGGATTGAATGGGTAATGTGAGGCAGTACCTTCGTCTATTTATTTCAGTTGAAGACGAGGAGCTCTTACAAGGGGCGAAAGATTGTAAACTTCCTTGTGGACTGCCTTTTAATTGTAGCGGAAAACGCACTGAATGAAATTGAGAACTGCTGAGATGACAGGCGTGTACTGGTGAACACTCCTAATTCATAAAAAAGTAGCCTATTTAAAAACGCTCTAGTTAGCACACTAGTATTGATAGTAGGCTGAAATACGTTTTATTGAAAAGAGTTAGACCTAAAATTTCGTTTTATTCAGATATTCGTCACCAGAGAAAAGTAGGTTATTCTACATTATTTGATTAGCACTGCTCAATTTTTTTAATCTAAAGCAAAATAATAACCTCCAATCCATATCCTGCGGTGAGAGTTCATGATGACATTGCATTTGATGTGGCTTTAAATGCGTTTTTTGGAAATCTGATGAACATTAGTTATCTTTATTTGTATCTCAGCAGATAATTTTCTCACTGATTTAGCTTCATCATTAATAATTAAAATCATTACCATGCGAGTATTCGCTTCTGTCCTCTTATTTTTTAGATGGCCTGAATTTCTTGTTTTTTTAATCATGACTTGTGTTGCTTAGCGTAATTCATTTGAACTGTTCTTTTAGTTAAACGTATTCCCCATATTGCTTGAAATCGACCAATTGTTTGGATTGCGGACCCGTATTGAATAATTCCATCCCCCGCCAAATTTCCTCCGGTCGCCTGTAAATTGTAGCATATTCCTTGGGCTAGCAGCCCATGAGTGAAATTGAAGCTCTACAGATGGGCCAATATATTCGTTATAGATGGGCTTATACACAGAACAGGTGTGAACGGAAATATGGGCTGTGAAAATTTTATGGACTACTGAGATAACCACGATATTTATGGATTGATACTACTTTGGGCCACCATCTGCTTCTGAAACAAAGTAATTTATCACTGGAATAATTTTGATAGAGTACACTCATGCTTGATTGAACTACGTTTGCGATTCAGATCGTAAGTATCCTTTGGGGCCCACCATTCATAAACCAAGTCGTTGGCGGTAGACAGAATGCGTGATAACTCCTCAAGCTGTACATACAGTGTCCGTCTATTCCTTAATCATTCAAGCTTCGTGATGTTTTCATCTTTCTTCCTAGCAGAACATTTGGGACTCATTACGTGAGACCTGAAAGCAGAGCGCACCAGTCCTGGGAAATTCCAGGCGTACAGCCAGCGTCAAACCTGAATTTTTGGATCGTTCAGTGTTTAGTTTGGTTATTTTCTACCCCAATTTTATTATTTATTACTATTGATTAATTTCATTGTTCAGCGTTTTGTGCCGAGAACTTTGATTTGCACTCACTAATCCGGTCAACCAAGGGGTTTTGTCTACTTTTGTACGAGATTTCATTCTATAAGCACTTTCACTTCTAGAACTAGCAATAATTTCACTGTTTGCCTCAGATGACCATAATAAAGCATCACCAATTTGTTTTCACTGAAAGTTTCATGGGTGACACATTTTTTTTCGGCACGCTATTGTATATTCACAAAAAGCGACCAATGCTATGTTGAATGATGGAGCACAAAAGTGACGCTATCAAACTGCTCGTGTGCCGGTGTCGGGGCAGGGTCGAGGCATGCCTTCAATAACAAATAAATGCAAGGAAGTTCAGAAGTTTGAAATATATAAAATTTTCACTAGCTACTGACGTCTTTATGCTCAACTTCCTTCATTTCTTTTTTACCTCCTTATCCACTGCTGACCTTTCTATCTATTGATTACTGACCAGCCCACCTACTCCCTACAGACCAGCCCACCTACTCCCTACTGACCAACCCACCTACTCCCTACAGACCAGCCCACCTACTCCCTACAGACCAGCCCACCTACTCCCTACTGACCAGCCCACCTACTCCCTACTGACCAGCCCACCTACTCCCTACATTGGGAGGGCAATCGCTCGAGATGCCTGAGAAGACGTGGGCAAAGTGCGACACTGGTGCATCGCATCTGAGTTGTCCCGAGCAAATCTTCATTTATGGCAATAAGCGCTGCTAGCTCCAGAACTGCTCTTTATGGCTCCCTGATTCTTTGGGATTCATGACTGCCTTGTAGATCTCACTAGATCTTTTATGGCTCATATCAATCACTGAAGGAGCACGGGTAAGGAAGCAGTGCACTTTTTGATTGCCTCGATCTCATTCAGGCCTTCCTTTGCGGTGTGTTGAGAATGAGGTCCAGGTTAGGTTTCGTGATGACATCACACGTTCTAAACGGGGGGAATTGTATCTTATTGAGAACTATTGACTAGTTCGAATTGTGTTCGTCAAAGTAAAATGGTTTTACAATAATGCTAATTTTGTGGCATTGAAATTTGCAAACTGTCAACTGTACATAATTTTTACTGCTCTCATTGCAGATGAGAGATTCGGAGTATAAGTTTTAAAGACTTTTTCCGCAAAGGAACTTTCTTCTTTTCTTTTAAGCGTTTACAAGTTATAGAAGATTAATGTCTCTTAATACGTGATATTGAGATAATACTAACCGTACGAGGAGTTGCGTTCGTTATCAAGACATTCAGTACTTTTATCGAGTCTTTCGATTATGCGAATAACCAACAAGGAATTCATGGTCTCGAAAAATAATGCGAACATGAAAATAAGTCACAAGACTCATGATGTTTTAGTGATGTACTCAGTTGCTCAGGCATAAATATCTACAAACAAATTTATACGCAGCGTTTTCAAGTTTTTGCAGCAATTTTACCTCGTAGTTTTCTAGCGACAAATTTTTCCAAACATTTATGGAACATTGGACAGAAATACGATGCACGTGTGTATAATTCGCTCAAATTACTAAGCTCTTTTCCGATAAAAGTTTTTGGGAAAGGAACAGAATGAGCATATCAGTTTAGTATTAATGGGATAAAGAGCATAACATGGAAAGTCTTCTAAAAGAAATTCTGATACACACGGGTATGTCACTTTTACCTCGTCAATTCAGTGCTTCAGCGGCAGCCGACGATTAAGGGTGAGGTTGCTATGAGACCTCAGAAGAAAATAAGTATTAGCGAGCGCAATTTCAGCTTTGTAAAATGATGGAGTTCAGGGATACATTAACGTGTTTTTCATGCGTTTAATGAAAGCTATATTCACGTATAGTGTGCAGATGATACGGAAACTTTGAAGTATTCGTTGTTTTTATTCATATATTAGGTTTATAGTTATTCGCAGTCCATCTATATATTAATGCGCTTCTACCTACTTACCTACCGTCCCATCACGTTTTGCCACTTTTCAAGTGAAATGCCAGGTCTCGAGCGAAGTATCCTGTATACGGGTTGCATGTTTTGCTATAAAAAGCCAGTCTTCGCGGCACATTTTCAGTTTCCCTAATAGAGTTCAGACTACTCGCATCTTCAAGAAGCAAATTGCTTTCAAGGCCAGACTATCTCTGCCCTGAACCTTTAACCTCTGTCCAACACTTGAGAGGACCACATCTCATGGGCTCGTGCATCAAAAGTTTATCTAAATTTCCGTGAAATTTTCACGGGTCCTGCTAGTCTGTATAGTTAATTGGTCCCAGGATTAAGAATGAAATACCGGAGACCCGAGATACGTGTGCCTTGTTGACATACTGTACGTTTATGATTTAATACGTTTATTATAAGTATTGGCGTCAAAATTCTTTGACATATTTTTGCATTGGCGTTATGACAAGCGCACGAAACCCTTTTGTTCGAAGCTGCGTCGTATTTTTGCTGAGCTCAGATCCCAGCACTTCCGGGCGATATTATTTTAATTTGCTTAGGGCGTTATATAGATTTTCTTCACGGCACTCAAGGGGATGAATTCATCAGAATTTCAAACCGAAACACCGCCTGCAAAAAGTGATGTTTTCCACCCAATACCTCCTGCACATCAGAAAAAGGTTGGGAAAACTGATGGAAAATTCACTGAGGGATCGCTCGGGAGTGTTACCTGGATTGTCATCATCTGCTAGAGTCAGAAGCTCGTTTTTTCACGTGGAACCGCTGCTCGTATACAACTGTGTTACAAAATTTCTTCTGTCCGAAACAGAAGCTTCAAGTTCATGTTAAAGTGGAAAACCTGCAGGTCTTCATGAACAGTTTCAAATCCTTTAGAGCTTGGCTGCTCAATGCTAGAAAGAAGAATAAGTTTTTAATGAATAGGGAAAAATAATGCAACCACGAATGAGCGGCGTATCTTCAGAGCACTGGTGCTTTCATTGAGGCACACCACCATGCATGGTTAAGATAGATCAATTTTCCGAAGAGATTTTGTTCACATTCTTTTTCCATTATTTCAAGTAAAGAAAGACAGCGGAGAAAGCTGCACTTCTACCAAGTGGACGGCGAGGTTTCGACTTGGACTAAAAGCAAGAGCCGGAGCCCGCGCGTTCGTCAGCGCTGGGTAGGTTAATTGAAGAGAGGACGGGGTGTGGTGTGGGGACATCGGAGAGCTTCACACTCCTTGACATCCAGAAAAATGACAGCATCCATCTTTAGTCTTACGCTCCCGTAATGGAAGAACAGTTTTTCGTAGCGTGTTACCAAAGTGACTCAAAATACACACGCAAAAAAAATAAGCGTGGGAATGTTCGCAAAATGCTTAGTTTTGTTTTATGGAAGCACAAGGAGTGATGCCAAGTTTGTGAATTTCACAACTAGTGAGGGTATTTTGAACGATTCTGCACGGTTAACTTCCCTAGCATCTAATTGAACATTCAACTGTAAAGTTTCGTGCTCTTAACTGTAAATTTCTTACGAAACACTTGAAGGAAGAAGCTTATAGAATGTTTGAGGTATCTGTGTCCCAAAATAAATATAAGTAACGAATCCTTAAGTGTGGCATTTCAATTCATAAACTGGTGAGGTATTACTATTAATTTTCAAACAGCTTTCTGCACGTCATCCTGAACATGCTTGCTGTGAATTTCAGCGTCTTAGGAATCCGTCTACCCTCATTTTAAGGTAAATATTTCCCTTGGGGATGCGCATTTCCCGTATGAAATTGCAATCGTCACAGACTTGGTTACGATTCTTTTCCCAGACTCCTACCAGCAGTCTTGCTCCTGATAACATACCACTGGTGCTCATGATGAAGTAAACGTGTGAGCAGTCTTTTACATGATGAAATTGAATTCCTTTAGTCTTGTTCAGAAAATCCAGACGAATCAGTTGCTTCATACATGATAAATTTCTTCGTGATAGGACAACCAGCAGTCGCAGCAGTCCCGTGCTCGATGTACTAGAGTTAATTGTAGTGTTGTTCACGATAAGCTGAAATAAAGCTAACTCGAGCCTGCGCCCTGATAATTTACTGCAAACTGCACTCGCGTTGCTCTGAAATATCTTTCGCCTTCTGTTGTGAGTAAGCCGAAGAACGCAGAATTATTTTCAGACCGTGAAAGCCATTCTGCCTTTGCCAAATTCAAGTCCACACTTCTGCTATATTTTTAACCTCAGTTGGCGAAGCTCAGAGTTTGGAAGAAACAAATCCTGTTCCGCCAAAGAAAAATATAAACATCCAAAATCCTTTAGGGATCAAGGAAGGTTTTTAAAGTCGTCGATCCTTCTGCGAAATCCCCTGCCATACAAGCTCTGTTTTTTCAGAGGGAAACTCGCTAGCCCTTAAACAACAAAAGCCGAACCAGATAAGCCCATTCACCGGCTCTTCCAAATTCTGAGCACGAAGAGAAACCAAAGAAATTTTTGGGAGCTTTGGATGAAAGATGAATTATGAAAGAATTTTTGAGATAAGCAGCCGTCTGTTTGAGATAAATAGAGATTGTGATTTCCTGGAAATACTTTAGGGTATTCTGAGAGTAGAGGTACCGTGGTTTGTAAGGTACGTTTATATAGATTTATTTTTCAAATGAAGGACTTTTCACGGGTAATTCAAGTGGAACAGCATGCGAGTAAAAAACTCCCAGGAATTTCGAGGTGTGTTTTGGAAATTATACGAGAAGATGCATCACTTATTTATGTATGAATTAATGATAAATAATTTCTATATACCGCTGTGAAAAAGTTGAACTATCACGGATTATTTAAAAAACTCGCACAGAAGCTGTACGGGATCATTATGAGGGTCAGCAGCTAACTTTTCAAATTTCAAGCCCTGCACTCCTGATTGTGCGCTGCAATGTGACAACACGTGTACGGCGATACGAGATGGGTCGTCTGCCCCCGGGGAAAATGGTGGCATCGAAGCCAACGTGTTAAGTAAATGGCCATCGCATGCCCGAGCTCTTAATGATTAATTTCCGGGTTCTTCTGAGATTTTTACAGGGAGAGTCGTGGTAGAATCATCATCCAACGTCAAATACGATTCATAAATTTTATGTTTGCGACCGTTCACATCTCATGCGTTCGTAGGTCTGACGGCTCTTAGATTAGTGGGTCTGCCGGCTCTTAGATTCTACAACAACTGGTGTTAGAGGTTGTACTTCAACGATATTTCAACGATGTGCTCGGAAGGTTTATGTACGCTTTTACATTTTCTGTCTATCTATTTCAAACGAGTTTGTCAAAGAATTTTGCAAAAATGAAACAAAAGATCGAGGACTTTACGAACACGAACTGGACGCTCCCAAAGTTGTTCATAATTATCATCGATATTTAGCTCCTGAATTATGGAGTTATTCATAAAAAAATAAGTGTACAGTGACATTTAAACTCTTCGTACGTCTGAGACTCGCTCTTTATTGGGAAATAAATTAGCCGAAAATAAAGTTCCCATACCTAACGTATACATGCCGCCTGATTGCAAGCCAATTAATAAAGCCAACAGAATTACAAACGGAAAAATGTTTTCAGCTGGCAACACTTTTATCATAAAATTTTTATTAATTGCTCTCGGAGAAAACTATCCAGAAACTCAGAATTTTTTTCGTTTACCGCATCATCACGCGCTGAGTTTCCGCTCGAAAGAAAGCAGATGTTTTCGGAGGCTGAGTTTGTTTCTCTCTAATTAGATATTGTTTTTTGACTCAACCTTAATTAATCTCAGAATCCTGTTGAGTACAAGAGCAATTTTTTTCTGGGTAAAGTAGGAAAACTCATTTGTTCGTACAGGAAGTCACTGAGATGTTGATGCAAAGCTTTGCTTTAAGCGCTAACATTTTGTGTGGCTTGAGAGGTGAAGCAACAGTCTCTGGAAGCTATTTTTGGATTGCCATGGTTGACATTGTTTCAGTAGCAGCAAGAGCTGAATTTGAATGATAACGCACATATCAAATTAGTGAAGTGAAACGTTTGGTCCCGACCGTTATCCTGTTCTGTTCAATCCTCGTGAACAACAAGGAATTCGTGATTTTTTGTTGTCTAGCCATCACTCGTGCGAAACATACGTAAATATTTCAAGTTTGAGTTACTTTTTGAAACAGACCCTGAAAAAGCCACCATGTTTACACTTGCTTAAAATGGTAGTATAGCGAGGTAATAACCTGCTAATTCGTTTCCCTTCATATGGTGACAATGAGGTAATCAACTGCTATTATCGTTTAATACTAATATGGTAAAAGTAAGGTAATGACCAGTTGTTACCATATTACTTTCCGATTTTGAATTTCAGCCCCTGGTAAAGCAGGCTTTTCTTATGTACAATACATGACTTAGACTTATTTTTGTTTGTTGGCTTAGCCACTGAATATACATATAATTATACGTGACGTAACATGATCTGATGAGAATTCCGTTTCGAACTTGCGTTAAGCTATTTTAGTTTTAATTTTGAAGAGTGAGGTATCAATTTAAATTTACCATGCGCTATTCAGGCACCATTTAGGTTTATATAATCTCACGTCAGAATATGGAATTTATCACCTATGCAATATCGCTTCAGAAATAATCCACAGGCTCAAGTCGCGATACACAGCAAAGCTTGTAAAGGAAATTACTTCAAACTGTAAACGTTGCGGATTTAAGAGCCTTGCGTTAATTAGTACATCGATTAGAGACGACGGCTGGAGCACAAAGACTCGGATTTTTAATTGATTAATCTAATAAAACAAATTTCTAGAAGGTCGTGACGCATCAAAACACATTTTTATGTGGTTTCTTAACCTCGGAGACGAGACGCAGGTTACTCAAGGCTCACCTGTTGAAACTGCAGAGCTGGTTTGTTTCAATTGACACGAGTGATCTTGTTTTGTCTCTGACGAGAGACTAAAATCGAGGACCCCCATAATTGATGCATGAGCAGATGATTTTTATTGCATGCAGCTAGGCTGTCCCATACCATTGGAAGACATGAAAAATTACATAAGCATTTTTTCAGCGAAATTTTCAAGGCTAAACATGACTTGAATTGCGGTAACTCGAGCAATCTCAGGAATGTCTGAGGTGACGTCCTCTAATTGAAAGAAACTTCCGAAGAAAATTGAATTAGGTTTTTTTTTTGTGCCAGTCCACCCTCGCCGTTACTTTGTCACGTGTTTGTTTTTTAGAAATTCTTTCACTACTTCTCTTCACTACGGTAACAACAGTTACGCAATGTGGACGTCAAACTTCGTAAGATGTGAATTTTCAGTAGACCTCACTTCTAGCGCAACTAAATTTTATCATATTTAAAACTGATCCAATATTTTTCCTGTAGTTTCAAGTTATATCCAATACTGCAATGGAATTAAATTTACTCCGTGAAGAGACAGAGCCCGTTCACGCAATTATCAGACTAAGTACACTGAATATTTTCACAATAATTTATTTTTACGAACTTTAAGAAGGCTGCAGGATGATCAATTAATTAAAGCAATATATGTATTTTCGCGTGGGTTTTTAGCGTATTTTAATCACGGGGTGATGACTGTGTCTTGATTTCCATGGTAGTTGGGGACGGGGGAAGAAGATGCGTCCGTGCCTGACAGCACAGGCAGGTTTTCTCTGAGCCTCTGCCGCGTCAGAGATGGCGTGCTGGTCTTGACGCACTCGTTTCGCCACACCAGAGATGTTGCACTCCTTGTTCTCTCTCTTGTTATCCCGTCACGTCAGAAATGTTGTGTTGTTTTTGACGCCCTCGCTTGTTCTTTCTCTTGTTCTCCTGCCACGCCAGAGATGTGGCGCTGTTCTCGACGCCCTCGCTTGTTCTTTCTCTTGTTCTCCTGCCACGCCAGAGATGTGGCACTGTTCTCGACGCACTCGCTTGTTCTCTCTCTTGTTTTCCTGCCACTCCTGAGATGTGGCGCTGTTCTCGACGCACTAGGCTGTTCTCTCGACGATTGAGTTCTCCAGCAGCTCTTTAATCCGATTGAGTCTCGCTGCCCAGCAAAGGAATGGCCACTCTAAAAAATGGTGCATTTCCACAGAGGCCACCTGAATTCTGAAGGCCTTGTTTGCTGGATCGCTTATTTCTGACTTGGATGGGTGAAAACGAATTTATTGAGTTGAATTTTTAAAGTGATTTATTTTTTACAGGTGTTGGTTTTTCATGTAACATCTGCGGGGGTGCATTGATCGATCATAAACCAATTTTGCGGGAAGTACTACCCACATTTTTGCGGCGTTCCTGTAATATTTATATACACTTTGTTTGACACTTAGGTCGAATTAACTAGGTTGAAGCAAAAAAATACTCACGTTTCAGGGCAGTGTTGAACGAGTGGCAGGTGCAAAATCTACTCGGTAAATAATTCCTACAACATACTCATCTTTTCATTATTTTTGCTGAGAAGCCGGAAGTCTTTTGAGGTGATTTACCGTAAAATAAATGACGTAGTTCCTTAACATAAAATAATTAATATTGATAAAAAATACAGCTAACAAATCTGTATGCAAGGCTTCAAGGTGGAATATATTCAGCCCAAACGAGATTTAATGTTCTCCATTTAATATGCTCCATTTGCATTTGCAGGACAGGGTATTTTAGTATTATGGCGATTCTGCACTCAGCCAGGCTGAGTTTTGAAACCATGAAAAGTTGTATAGATATCCCACTATATAATAATAGTCCAGTGTTGCTTGCTTGGTTGGTCCTTCCGTCCGTCTTAAACTAATTACGGGACCGTCAGATAAGGCAGTCCGTATCATCCATACTGAAAATAGTGCTGTTTCATGTCAAAGTGAACGTAAATAAGTGGGCATCTTAAGAATGTAATATAAATTGACCTCGCCAATTTTGGCGCGACGCGTGATCTAGTACATACTTAATGAAAATGTTTCACAGCACTGGAAGAAATAGTAGCTATACGGACAGGAGTGCTTTAGTAACTCGGTCGATCTTGCACCGAATGAGAAGGAACGGTCTAGTGTGGACTTTGGAGGATTGGGAGCCCATGCACGGGGTGCGTTCTCAAGCTGAATTGCCTGCGCATTGAAACAGCAGGTTAAAAATGAAGAAAAGAAAAAAAACTATTAGTGAAGAAGGCACGAAAATGGAAACAAGCAAAGAGGGCACGAAAAATAGAAATCCAAATCTAAAGCTGAGGTAACCTAACAGTTTCCCATGGGGACGACAGTCCCCATAGCAAAAGATAGGCAAACCTTTACACTATATTATACTATATTATTCTATGTTATGGTCTACTAAGCTATCCCAGGTATAACTAACCAAACCCTATAACCTAAGGCCTATCCTCTCTCCCTGAAAGGTGTAAACGAAGCCCGCTTTGTTTAAACTTGCATTGTAGAAATGAACAGTTCGTCCTTGTGCTCCGCCTACCTTCCTTCAGCATGAACAGTAATTCATGGCTGATAATTCTGTAGAGGCTGAGGAATTAATTCGCAGTATCTGCAAATGTTGACTTGCCCGCTCCGGACTAGCGCAGGAATTCAATATTTTTAGCTTATTTTAAGGTACTTTCATTGTTATCATGACAGAATTTGTTTCTGTATGCAGAGCCCAGAATTCAGTTTTGGAATTTTCGATGGTCGTCTCGTGACGAAAAATTCCACTTTCCATTTTCTCTTTGATGTCTAGCAGGACGCCAAACAGCTTTTCGTAAACCAGAAAAATTCGTCCACAGTCTACAAATTGAGTTCCTGCTTTCGTTGCATAGTTTTAACCACAGATGCCTTCCCTTAAAAGCTTTTTTATGAAGAGTTGCAAATCGCCCAAACAAATCGACAAGCAGGCCTGCCTCTGCAGACCGCCTGCAGGTACGGCCTACTCGTAGGCCTACTTAATTACGTTGTCAGTTGCAGCCTTCCGGCTTCTCTGGTGCACGCGCTCGGCCGCGTGGTGCTTGATTATGGCTTCTTTGAAAATATTCTTCCCGTAAATCTGATGAATTTACACTAAATCTGACTCCTCTAAGTCCGGCGTACAGCCCGTAAAATGAGCTTCTTCGTGCATGGTATGGTCTGTGTAAATATTCTTACAATAAATAAGGTAAAGTCACCAAAATTAGGTTTAATTTGTACTGTTTATTCCACGAAAATCTGGCCATGGTCAATTAAAATATTCGAATATTTGATGTAAATGCGATAACATTAGACTGTCTATGAATAAGTCAATTTTTAAACAAATAAAATAGAAAAAGTTTAAGTTCGTTTCTTAACTTTTAAATTCAGCACACCAACTTAATGTCAAGTAAAATTAGCTATTCATATATTATGTCTATAGAAATATTATTGGTAGAACCTTACAAACCATGAGCTTTCCGTCGCACTTCGCGTATATTAAATTTAAAAAATAATGAGCCATGCATAACAGAATTTGCGTTACATAACATGCCGCACATAAGTATATTAAATTATAAAAAATACTATTCATTCTAGGTTCAATATTCCAAGATTATCGCATAAAATCGGATGAGAAGTGTCCAGTTCCTTCAGGAGTAAGATGATCCTCAGCAGCGTCAGGTCGGGGGAGACCTTTGAAATGACGTAATCTTTTGTTTAATAATTGTGAGAAAATCACCGGGTTTCTTTACATGAATGCGTACGTTATTGCCAAAAGTTCTTCAGCGTACATTTTTGACGGCGGAGATGGCATTGTAGGAGTGATGCATTTCGCATTGAGAGTACAATTTTTGACCAAAATTTTTTTCGATTTCAGGAGCATGAGTCAGCTATATCCGGAATGTAGGCCTCCTAAGTTACGTCATCAGGACCGTAGGGAATGCTTCCTGGATTTACAGGCTGACATCCGTCAGTTAGGTTGCATTCCAGAAAGTATTTCGCTCAGTACCTTGTCTGAAATTTTTTAGGCAAATTTTTAGCTTATATAGGGTGAAGTATAGGTATGGAAACAAACGTAAAAAGGGATACCTTAAGAGCAAAACATTTTATTTCGCAGTAAACATGTCAAGTGCTACAGGAAGTAACATGTTACTTGGTTGAAAACGTACGGCGTTACAGCCGTGAAAGTATCAAAGAGAAGCGAGTGATTAGATTAATTCAAAACGACCGCCGCTCTGTTCAATTACAGCCTCAAATCTGTGTAGAGAATCTTGGCCTTGGCGCGGCCCCTTTTCCGTGGAGTTTCTTGCCATCTGCGGAGTAGGTAAGGCTAATAAATCATCGACAATGTTGTGAACTCTTGAACAAGCTCACTTTTCAATCAAAGATCACACACAAATTTAAATGGATCAAAATCCAGATAACCAAATCTCTTTGCACCAGAATCAAAGGAGATGATCTCTGGACAAGATTTGTGTGACATTTGCGGTATTGCTATCGCCGATCGAAGTCTTCCTTTTCAAAACCTATCAGTAAATTTTTCTCGTGCTTTAAGGCGATTAACTGTTTTCCAAACAGTTGATCTGGAAACTTTTAGGACTTTACTATACGTGAGTTGAGTGTGTCTGCCCGGTGCATTTCAATTATGGTTTCACGTTTGGAGGACAACTCTACATTCCTACATCCAAAAACGAAATTTTACATCTAAATTGGACGAAAAATAATTATGGATTCCACTGCAACAAAAGCCAATGGAAAGAAGATGTATTTACAACGTAACGATTATCTAGGACCATATTTCAAAAAATCACACCCAAACCTGCAATATCTGACAGCGAGGAAGAAAAGGTTGGGCGAGACTATAAAAACTGCGCGGTTCAGGAAGAAATTGAATTAAATCGCATTCGGGTGATGCTCGCTGCCTGTGAATGACATGTAAATTCGAGGTAACACCAAAGCAAACAAGAGAATTGAATCATCCGAAGCGGCTATGAAGTTTGAGGGCTCGAAACTGGATTAGACAATTGTTTTGATCCACAGTTGCAATGATTCACGAGTGGTATCTGCAGGGAATGTGTAATTCGTACTGACAGGAGTGATGCATCTATACCAAAATGGTGACCGTTTTGCGTTTCGTTTTGCACGATTTTAGCTAAGGACAGTCTAAAACAACTGCTCTTTTCAGTGTTTCCACTCCTGTGCAATTGAAAGCTGAGTTTCAGCATCAATGGTAATTTTCTCGTCATGCGACGCAGGAAGAGAGAGAGAGAAAGAGAGAGAGAGACTTCTCTACTCTTGTGAGACTCGCAGGCTCAAAAAAACAGATATGTGAAGCAAATGGCTCTGTTTTTCTAGTCGAAGCAATTGAATCTAAATCGTCTCATTTATTTTAGCGTGAAAGAAAAACGCCGTGACCAACAATGTAGAAAATCACGGAACTAAAAATAACTGACTTTCTTTTTCGGGTGATAAATTTAAGGTCAGTCATGGAAAATTTTTGGTCAAGTGAAAATTCTTCAGCGAACTCTCCAATTTTACGAGTGAATGTGGTGGAGAAATGAGGAGTGAAGTGGAGTTGCCAGTCGCTAAAGTTCAGTAGCCAACAAAATAAATTTCTCTAAGTAACGCGATTATCGTTCCTGCTACTCAATCAAGAGACACTGCCTAATCTCTTTCTCAGCAACCTATCAGAAATGACCATTAATCCTACGAAACTTTCCCTTGTTATCTTACTTGTATTATATTTATTACGTCCCCATGATGTGGGGTGCCTGGGGATGCTGAGAGCTTATCCTCTGGTTTCGTGCACAGTCCCCCAAATGCCCTAAATGAGGAAAATTACCAGCCCCAGTGTGGCCCGGGCGTAAAGGCCTAAACATCTCTACTGTATCCAAGGTATTACTTTCAATACTATTATTGTAACGAAGAAAGGTAAATTTGAAAATTGATTGACATGGCTGTGAAAACAAAGTTCTCGCATAAAAATTAATATGCATTTTTTCAATATACATAGTAACTAGGAAATGAGCAGTTAAGGTTTTTACTCATAAACAGAATAAAACTAAAAAAATGTTACGCGGTAGAATTCAAGATTAATACGGCTTGCAGGTTCGAAAGCGTTAGAATGCCATTCTAAAGAAAATGAAAATTGAAAATGAAATTTTGTTTAAATGTTAAAGAGTACTCAAACAGATATATATGCATTTTAAAATAGAACTAATAGTTACTCATTGTTTGATGGCCGATATTTGGGGTCTCCCCCATCTCATTCACAGTCAAACAATTGCTACATTCATATCCATTCATTCACTGCCTTTTATTCTCGTAGCTGTTTAAAAAGAATCATTTCCTTTTAGTTTCTACCTCTTTCTTTGCTGGATCCATTTCGCCCTGTTCCATAGCTTCTAGTTAAAATTGCACGGATGGGTGGATGTAGGACACCAAATATACGAAATTTGCCTCTCTTTTAATGAATCTTTGTCATTTGTTGAAGAAGAAAACAGAGAATTTATGGCGTAGTACTAGTTAGGGCTAGCAGAATTAAACCTATCATTAATATTTATTTTCAATCTATTACCCGTTGCTAGAGGAAGTTCAGGAGTTCAATAGCCCGCGTTTTGAAGGTGAATGTCCGTATTCCGACTGCAAGGTCAATTTTTACTGATATTTACGCGTTTACTCAGTTCAGAGAAACTCGGCTTTTTTCCTCTCGATCAAAGAGGCAGTCGTTAATTGGGAGCTCATTAGCACAAGCGATTTTACAGCTTTTCAACTCTGACCTCCTATGCACCAAAGGCCCAAATTTATAAAGGAAATAAAAAGTTCAGTGTTGGCAAAAATCGTTTCGTATTAGCTCTCCTGGGCCCCATGGTGGCACAGGGATTTGAATTGCTGGCATTTCGAGCTGTACGACATGTTTTATTGGCATTGACAGTGCGTTTTATTGGTTTAAAAATTCGCTTTATAGGTTTCACACTATGCTATCTTTGATTAGAAACGCTTTGAATTGGTTGTACATCTCATTGGATTAGTTCAGTGGTACATCGCTCTCGTTTCATTGCTCGCTGCGTTTCGCGGTACTTCATCTTAGTTTCGCGGTGCCATATTTTGATTTCGAAGTAAATAGCATTGATTTCACTGTTCATTGCATCAGTTTCAACTCAGGCTAACTTTTCGGCCACCCTAGAGATAAATTTTCCATTTTCTTAAATATATTGCAATAAATGAATCATAAATACTTCAAAAATAATAAATAATTAAGGGGCGCTGACGAAAGAGTTAGATTGGGATGACGCACGGCTTGAAATTCAAGCTATATTGCAGTCACTTAATTCTGTATACATTGTCACAGTTGTCTCGGCTAAAACGTCCCGGACGTAGCTATAGCTTGATAACATATCAGACGTTTCTCATCCTCAAATGGTGAACGGTTAAGTTTCGCGATATTTTGCAGAGCTCTGACTTTTATTACGTCGAGTTCACTAGGCCATGTGATATCGCACTGCAACTGCAACACGATCACCCGGTCGAGGGGGACCGGACAAGGTTTTACTCTTCAAAATTTAAAACATTATGTTTTTGTGGTGCATAACTTTTTTCAGGTATGCCGTAACATGGATTAGCTAAATAAGCGCACTTTTAATCAAGCACGAATGTTACTTCGCTAAAGTAACAGCTAAATAACAGTTCTGAGGATTTTTCGTCTTCACTTTAGTTTTTGGGGCGTCTACTTGCGAGATCTGTTTGAAGCGTTTTTTGTAATTTCCTAGTGACGAAAATGTCTTAATACGCTCGCATTAAATATACTAGTTTCATTAAAAGTGTTTTCAGTTTGCAAAATTTGGCCTAAATTTCGAAAGCCCTTCGTAATTTTAAACCATTGCCCGTAATTTTAAACTCTTCCTTAACTCCGTTAATTTCTTCCATTGTACTTAGTTTCTTAGTTTCATCTTTTCCATTATTACTAGATCCAGCTCTAAGCCCTCACGTCATCACCATCTCCTTATCCAGATCTTGCTTTGACTGTCTTCAGTTTTTAACTCCTAAAGTTCAGCTAAAGCCATTACTGCCTCTCAAGCGGACTTTTTTGCAAGGCTTCAAGAAAAAGCTTGAGATCGTTGGCCAGCCTGCCAGGCTCGTATTTTTAAAAGAATTTTTGACACCGACGGCCTCTTCAGTTCTTATCCCCAGAAGTTTGGCAGTTGCCACTGCACGGGCGAACAGATGCAGGTCAACTAAATGAAAATTTTTGCATACGGATATTTCTTGCGTGGGACTAGAGGATCCCAAAACTCCATCTGTTTAAAGATCAAGTTCTGCTTTTCTTTTAAGTGCAGCGTGAACCCTCCTACATTTCATGTCCCAGGCATGGGAAACACGGAACGTGCCACGTTGTACCCTAAAATAAAATTCAAAGTTGACCTGCACTCACAATTTTCATCATAACTTCCTCTATAACTCACTGCGCCCTAGAATTGCACGGGGCTTCACATGACAAAATGGTAACAAATGCTTTAAAAAATATTGTTGTATGACGGTTAGAAACATGATATTGCCTAATGAATCTGGGTCCCTAGCCGACTACTCTCACTATGAAATACTTTCAGAGGGTTTCTCCGCTATGAGTTTTCTTAGAATTTCTGCATATGTAAACCATTATAAGCAAAGTCAACGAAAATGACGTCAGTCACAGTTTTTGGTCGGAGAGGGAATGAAAAAAATTATGTTTTAACACGCCTTTAAGCTCACCTCACGAAAAGTTAAAAACTGTTTCTGAGAGCTTTTTAAACAAGTCTTTTGACTTAAGCTATGCCCACAAGCCATGGGATTAACATTTGTCTTTTGACAAATTTGGGGATACTTGGAGATGTTTAGGCCTTCACGTCTCGGCCACACTGGGGCGCCGCTGCTTTGTGTGCATGGTGAGCCTTCGCATATCTGCGAGCTGTTGAATGAGGCCGTTTCCCTCTACCGTTTGATGATAGTGAGGCCAGGGAAGCCTATCGGGGATCGTTTGTAGAAATTTACCCAGCCTCGTGTTGAAGACGTCCATCGAACTCTCTCAGGTCTTTTGGCCGAGAGTTGAAGAGTCTGGGTCCCATCACCGGGAAGGACTGTTCATGCCTAGTTCGAAAGCTGCCAGCCGCCCTCGTATTGAACGTTGGCACAACACACATCTTGCCGAAACGAATGTGCTGCTTTGTGTGCAGCCTCATGGTCTCGTTTTTCAAGTTTATTACAACGGTTCCTAGCAAACATGCTAACTTAACTTGAAATTAACAATCGACCGCACGTATATAACACACTAATGCTAATGATCAAGTCCATTCATGAGATTTATTCTTAAACAAAGCCACAATTACAGTTTTCTGTGTTTAATTTGGAAAACGAGTGCACGCTTCACCGCTACCGGAAGCTGGAGCTGCCTCCCGAGCTGAAAACAATCCGTGAATCAGTGGAGGTCTGTGCCGAGGTGTCCAGTTTACCGCAACTGAAATGGCGGGTGTCCCTCGCACCATGACGTCATTTTATCCTCTGGTGACCGGAACTGATTTAGGGTTTGCCGGTATGCCTGGAGTTAAATACAAGGTTCTTTAAATTCATCGCATTTTTCCGTTTTACTGTAAAAATTCGAAGTGTTTCTAATTGAAAATTGTTTACGAGATTAAGTTCGGCTTTTCAAACAGTGTAAATCAGAGAAATAAAACTCATTGTCCCATCGACATATTTTCAGGGAAAATAGAAACTGTTGAGGCTAAATCAGTGCGGGTAAAATTTTACACAATACGTTGGTTAATTTAGCTGCTACTTTCCAATACCCAGTCATTTTGATATTATATTCCGATAACTATAAAAACTTCTGGAAACTAGTATTCTTGGCGCGCGAACTAATGTTGAGCTCAGAAAATAAGTTTAGGTTCAAGCACCAGTGTAAATAAATACAATAATGTAAAATAAAAGATCGGACATAACGACGGTTAAAATAACAGCTACAATATGCCGTTGCCATGAACCTAGCAGATAATTTTATTCGTCAATGTGAATCAATATGATTTTGTTAACACAATGGGAGTTCCGAACATAAAACTCAAGATTTTTTTTAAATATGATAAGAGATCTATAGGCTAGTTATATTCATAGAACGTACATACCTTACATAATTATGTGCATATCTGACTCGTATTTTCATGGTTACAATGCACTGATTTCCCTTGAGATATTATTTATTTTGGCAGCTTACATTTTTCTTGCAATATCAATAATACCACTTATTACTTTTCGTTGCATTGAATTAAGAGAAATTTAGTGCGCTGCACTCAGCCATCGAGTATTGGTCAGCGTTCGCGAGTCGATAGCAAGACTCAGTCAAAGTCTGACCGCCGGTCCGTAAGCCCTGCGATGTGTGAGTTTGTTTTGATAAGAGAGATCATAGATCATAGTATATGTAGATCGCTCTACATAGATCATAGTATATGTAGAGCGATGTTTATATTTTTGAGGCTCTCAGTTTAGCTCTTCCAAATCGATGTTTGAAAATTTACGCCCATGCCAACTAATTTGTAACAGGTATGAGATAGCATATTTGAGAGCCATACTATAAAAAGTGGATGAAAGAAAAATACAAGGTCTTCACGGATTCTTCAGGAATTGTTGCAGTAGATAATAAAGGTTGCTAAAACTGTTTCTCTACGTGTTTACGTAACAGCAGCTCAACCCTGATTTCAAAATTTGAACGTTGGTTTGGAACATCACGGATTGCATTGCATTTCCAGAGGCAATTCTCAATTATAAAGATTTCAGGGACTCGTGATCTAGTAATGAACGCAGAACTATTTAATTCGTAACTTAGCTCATCTAACCTTGACGAAATAGTTCTCCCACCATCTGTTTTCATGCGGAAATTTTAAAAGTGGAAGCGTCGAGTTTCGTCGGCGACCAAAAGTCGCGGGAATGTTTTGAGGACGCGGGAAGTCCGGAAAGAGCAGGAAGCCTCGTCGCAAATACCGCCTTCAATCGTCGCCATTTAGTGAAGTTTGGTGACGCAGGAAGTAAACAAGGAAATGAGAGGCGATTTTTGGCGACTTGCCGCGCGAGGTGCCGGGACGAAACCCTCACTTACGGATAAATACTTTAGCGATGGCGATGGATAAAAGATGAGGCGAAAATAACAGGAAGCCGCGCATTTGATGGGCTCGAGCGCGCGCTACAGCGAGGGAAAGAATGTTGTCACAGGCAAACGTATGTCAATTATGCGAGGGAATGAGATGTTTTCAGCCGATGTTAAAATCTGTAATGGCAAAGTTATGTAGAGTAAAATGAAGTCGCAGTTAGTGAGTATGAAAAGTACTTTTTTAAACGTAACATAAGAGAGCGTTGATGAAGCGTTTACTGTGTGATGTCAATTTGCGTTGTCGTAAAATTACTCTAACTCATCCTATCAGCAAGAGAGTTTTTTGCACATAAAAGTTGCTTAACCTGAGGAGAATAAATCGAGGAGTTGTTCTCTGTGCGAAATTCAAGAGGTGTGAAAATATCACTCGAGGGGGAATGTCTCTGCTAACATGAGTTTGTCAACGAATTTTTCAATGTTTGTCTGATTTGCAAACAGATTTGCCTTCCAAGTTTCGATGAATTTTGCAATACTTGTCTGATTTGCCACCACATTTATCGATGCCAAGGCATGTAAGAGAAGAAACGTGGGAAGAACACTGCCAACTTTCATGATGCGAATTAAACATTCGTTATTTACTAACCCTTTTCGCAGTAGATTAATTTATAACGGCTGATGTGCACCAACAAAAGTGCTGTAACACAGGATAATTAGTATCGGACTATGGTTTCTGAGTATTGGTAAAATTAATTTATCGTAATTTTAACTGGGGAAATGGCTGTATTCGAGGAAAAAATTATGCCCATCATAGGCATCAATTTTGAAATTTTTAGAGAGCGTCCAGCATTGTGCGTTGGTTTTTAGGTTAATTGCTTCGACGTCAGCGTAGGAAATGCGCTGAACAGCTTTATCACCACTTTTTCACGGAACGCTTTTTCACTTTGTCCCTCTGCACAGTAAGCATGGAATAGACGCGTCTCTTTGCACAGTACGCATGGAATGGACGCGTCCATTTGCCCGGCCATTACTCATGGAGTAGACGCTGATAGTAACAAGCTCCTTCTTTTCCTCAAGCATGTATCATTCTATAGATTTGCGTGGGGGTTTCGCACAATGTCATGCAATTTTCTTCATGCCTCCTACGCTCCAGGAGGCATTTTAGGGTATTTATTTCGAGGCTCAAGGATTTTGTAGTGTGCTGGCACGACAGACAAGAAAATTGTTGCAGCAAATGGCTTCCACAACTCATATTTAGCGAGTATACACAGCTTCTTTGCTTATTTCACAGCATTTTAGGGTTCCAATTGCTAGCTCTATCTAACAAATTCCTACATACGTAGTGTTCATGTTTTATGTCACAGAAATAGTTGTATTTTTAAAGAATTTTCAAACTTCAGTTCTATGAAATATAATATTTTTTTATGAAAAAGTAGCGTTCACACTCAATAATCCATTTTATGTAAGCCGAAGAAGTGTTCCGTGGCAAGAATTTAGATCGGTCACTTAACCTCATTATACTAAAATGACAACAAACTTTCCTGTCCTAAGACGGAATCACGATTTGCAGAAATTGGTAGATTATGTCGTGTGAGAGAGCTTTAGTCTCCCGGCACTACAAAAACTGGTTCAAATCATTTGAAGTTTTAATCTGCGAGGGGTCATGGAGGCTGAAGATATAGCCCTCGGTTCGTTTTTTTATCGACGCAGGCTGGTTTTGGTCCTGGCGGGGCACAGCGGCGGCTGTCGCGCTGGTCGTTGCGTCTGCCCTTGGAGATGTGAGGGGCGCTCGGAGACTCTTCTCCGATTTCTAACGTTTTCGATATTTCAGACGGTTCTTCCTCCACACATTGGGGAGATTTAGTCAAATGTGTGCACCACTGTCAATCAGCCAAATGTGTACACCATGGTCAACCAGCCAAATGCGTGCACCACAGGTCAATCAGTCAAATGTGTGCACCACGGTCAATTAGCCAAATGTGTGTACCACGGTCAATTAGCCAAATGTGTGCACCACAGGTCAATCAGCCAAATGTGTGCACCACGGTCAATCAGTCAAATATGTGCACCACGGTCAATCAGCGAAAGGTGTGCACCACAGATCAATCAGCCAAATGTGTGCACCACGGTCAATCAGTCAAATATGTGCACCACGGATCAATCAGCGAAAGGTGGGCACCACAGATCAATCAGCCAAATGTGTGCACCACGGGTCAATCAGCCAAATGTATGCACAAATACGTCCCACAATCACGATCTTCGTTTGAAAATATCCGGAGAACTCAAAAATAATTCCTAGCATACTTAGGTTTGTTTCGCGTGTTAGCCACAGTCGCATCGTCACAGCGTGCATTTTAAGTTGGGCTGTGAGGCGCTTTTTGAACTCCCGCTGAGGCGTCTAGCCAGGTCCCCCCCACGAGACTTGCGAGTAAACGCTCATGTTCGAATCAGGCTTGTGTGATAAAATCTACTGTCGTAATTCATAAACTAACGTGCTCGAAGGTCGGGATGATTTATAAGTCTTTTATACTACAGAAGCACTTCATTTATGGTTTTGACTAAGGTGTTGAGGGCCCACCAAATTCCGGATTTCAATGGTTGTTTTAATTCACATGAGCCAGATAAAAATTATTAAAATTTATTTGAAGTATCGCTTCAGTGCCTGGTGTACACAGTTTTTATTTCAGTATTTGGATATATCACATGAGTAAAATAACTTTTGTTTCCTCTGGGTCCTTGATAGGCTTTTGAAAGTTTAGAATAGGGAATCCAGTGCTTTACTGTGTCTTTGCGTCTATTGCCTATCATGCCAGTCATGTTATTTATAGAATAGCTGGTGCTTGTATTACCGTATGGTCTTCAGTCGAGGCATTTTCACGTAACCAGGGAGTACTACCCTTGGAAAAGGAAGCTTAAACCACACATTCCTCACATGCCTCACCACGCCAGTAATTGTAAGGCATTGAAAACCCAACGGTCAAATGTGTTCTAAGTAACAAAAGTTCTTCTGTGTGTGATACATGAAAAACCCATATTTTATTCTTGGTAAGGATATTAAGCTCAGTATACTTCATGCAAATTTAGATTAGTTTCCTAAAGACCTGCTCGGATGTTGACGAACTCGTTGAATGTTTTTCTACCTTTAGTATTAACCCTTTAACGTATTACCGCGAGAAGGCCGGTATTGCATTCACACGGTCGGTGTTACCGACAGTGACCGTGTGTATGCAATATCCACGTCCACGAGATATCTCGGGATAATAGGTTAATGGGTTAAAGGTCAGCCGCGCCATTATTTCACTCCTGTCACGCAGTACGTACGAAGGCACAGCTTGCGGTGGTCCTCCCACACGATTTTGATGAGGGATGACCTTGTTTTCATTACTATGCTTTCATATAAAGTCGGTAAACCGCAATTGGAACTTAGGGTTTCCAATGATGGAGCTTTATGTATTCGGTGATTCGTTGGTTTTAGACTTTCTTTTCTTTTTTCTTTTGTCGTCTTTCAATAACTAGAGGTTATAGGCACTTGAGAATTCATTAGTTGAGAGGTACAAGTGCCTGCAAAAGTGGTTCAAAGCGAAGAATTTTACGTCTCTACATAGATATTCTTTGTTGTGCCGAGCTCTTCATAAATTAGCAGCGAATTCTATATCGAGTTCGAGCATCCGTATTTTGAGTTAGGTAACGGTGTCTTTGCAAACTGTTAGTCGAATAGATATTCAGGTTACACGGAATTTGTATTTCTAGTTGTTAGCTTACTGGAAGTGAAATACTGGAGTGATTCAGAATGCGTGTTAAATGTTATCTAACCAAAGTTAATAACTTTATAAATTGTATTTGTGTATGAGGGCTCGTAATTGCCAAAATATCTTCGTCGTTAGCTCTTTCTTAAAACTGTGTTTTTTTCCTGAACAAAAAACAATAATTTGAGACATTAAATGCTTCAACAGTAATTCTCGGATCTCCATACGTCTCCAAGATTACTAAACACGCCTTCCGATCGGGGTTTTGATAATTCGTTTTAACAAGAGCCTCAATTTCACCATATAGCGTGTTTAAAAATTTTGGTATTCCTACGCATGGCCATTGACAGTTTCTCTCTAAATACGCAGTTGGGTTTGTGCATTATAGTTCAAATAAGATTAGGAGGTCCTGAGATTCAGAGCTGAACTTTTTCATACAGGAAAATATTTCACTCCCTGACACGCTGTTGTTCTCCTGATTCTTGCAATAGGCTGTGAATGGTGTGAACTATTGATGGTGAAGTACCGTAACCATCATAAAATTTAATGACGAGAAACAACCTATGAAACCGCTTTCTCATTCAAATCGAAGTATGGAAGCGCTCATGCACTGGCGGGTCTTCATTCTGGTCCAGCGAGAGGAAAATCACGACGTAGTTACAGTCGAGTGGCGATCAGAGTTCGGGATTGGCAATTGCAGTTCCCAAGGAGATAACAGCAACATGGAGATAACAACAAGAATAGCCAGATCCAGTTTGAAACGAAGCTTCGCTGGGCTTCAGTCCAGCGTCTAATTTCACTGTTCGGTTGCGTTCATGCCTCGAGTTAATTTAGAGCTGCAATAATATTGCGTTCGATTCCGTTCATGCCTCGAGTTAATTTAGAGCTGCAGTAATAGTGCTGCAGATTTTTTGTGCCGTTGGTACCGATAAATAATTCGATTCAAAATTCACTGGGGAGTAAATTCAGAAAGCATTGCTTTTCTTTCCATGAGATATTTCAAGTCCCTAATATAACAGTTAAAATACATCGTGTTTTTTAATTTGACTCTCCCATTGCTCCATTAACTATTACTGAATTTCTTCCGCACTCCCGGGAATTTCGACTACACAATAATTTCACATTCGCTTCAGGTACTTGTTGTTCAACCGTTCTAAAAAAGTTCCGATCCTATTGGGGACTTTCTTTGGGCTACGGTTTATTGCTTCCTTTCTTTGCTACATCTTCTATTCATGTTGCCATTCTCAGCTCTCCTTCCATCCCTATCCAACAGACGCTCGTTCAAATCTCGTAATCCACTGTTTTCAACCATGAGTTAAATTCCTTTTCTTGTCATTCGCAAGTGCTTCACTCATCTCTTCCATCAGGCATCATTTTATCATTGTTATCGCAATGCATTTTATCATTATTTTCATACATTGCACAGTGCTTCATTCATAGCACAGTACTTCGAGATTGCACAACTATCCCTTTTCCGCACTCCCGGTCCTCATCACCCCGACCGATTTGCGAATTAATTGAACTCCTCATGGTGTTGCCATTGCTTTCACATAAAATTACGCGCTCTCACTTTGAGCGCCTACAGCGTGCTCGAATTTACCCATGTCCAGACTCTGGACGCCTGGTGCACACGGTCCTTTTGCCCTCTACGCACATGCACTTGAGTCCACGTGTGTGTGTGTGTGTGTGTGTGTAGTGTGAGTGCACATCCCAACTGTGAGTGCACGTGTGTGAAGTGCGAGTGCATCTTCTCGCGAGCATAGGCCTTCTTTTCGCTACACAAATACAATTTGAGAGTGAATGACAACTTAAGCAACACATAAAAATTTCCAGATGGATTTACGTCTCAAACAAACTGCCAAACTTAAAGTTCGCTCAATACCCGCCTTACACTCTGATGCCTGAAAATTGGCGTGCCAGAAAACTCTGAGTAGCGGACGATCAACGACGACGAGCAAGTCATCATGGAAAGCTCAATCCACGTTTCAGTGCAGGCGAATACCACGGCGTGGACCACTGCTCCAACTCACGTACGCGTGTGTAGTGTCCGGCTGAGCTCGGGGGATGCGCTCATTACGACCAAATCAAGTGAAATAACAAGCTCCTGTCTCAATTAGACTTCCTAATTAGGCAGTTAATCAGGTTTAGTCACTGTGGGGCGTAGCTCATTAATCATGGCTTTCTCATTAGCAGGAAGCGACACTCTAACTCTGAAATGAAGTGTCAAAACAGAGTCATTTGTTCACAGGCAAAATACATTTGCAATAAGAACTGCACAATGTTACTGTTTTCAGCTGAGTTGTATTTACCTTCGTAATGAAAAAAAATGATGCCAAACAAAAAATTTAAGGTTTTTCAACGAGATTGAACTGAAGAAATCAATGAGGATTTATTCGTACCCGTTCCAAACGACCCCTAGACCTGAACGGTCAATAAAATTGGACTATATTCTCATTATTAATTCCAGAACGCTAAAACAGTCACAAAAGTGTTCGAGCATTCAGCGTATCAGATCGTCTAAAACATTTTCGAAAAGCGATTGAATATTCAGTTATCCGGAAAAATACTTCCTCCTCCTCTGCCTCTTCACCTATTTTATGCACTGTTATTATAACGACATTTAGTCGTAAATTTCGTCTTGAGACAAAAAAAAATCTACTACGGTGAAACACTCTAGGGGAGTAAAATACTACTAGCTACACGCAAGAGAACATCAAGGAAAACGTTAAAATTCTTTACTCTCCCTCAATACGTCATACATCATGCGATATCTTTCCAATTTAGAGGCTAAGAATATAATTTTTTCGATGCTATTGTACCGTGGTTAGTTCCAGTAATCTTGATGCACATCAATCAAGTGCACGGCTCTAAGACCTCTGGTACCTTCAGTCAAAAAGAGTTATAAAAGACCGGGTTTGAGGTCTACAGCCTAAACAATCGGAGTCGTTTACCCATGAGGAAAACTAACAGCTGTAGAGCAAAACCCTCAGCATAGATTCTCGACGATCATCTACGCGTCTGATACGGCATACGAGGGAAGGAATTTTTGGGTTTTGAAAGTCGGTTATGAAATGTCCGATACTTTAACGAGTTAACCACTGCCACGACAGGATTTTTATGATTCGTCAAGTACCACTTATCAGGTAATCCCAGTCTAACTTCTTCCCAGTCCCCTAAATGACCAGCTATGCAGCGGCGATGCCTGCGTTTGGGCGGCCAAAAACATAATTCAATTAAGGATACTTCAGCGTGACAGCTAGACTGGGAAATAATCCTGCACATCGAGTGCCCCACATCCAGAAACATGGCGTGCTAAAAGTTGTCCGTTATTCCCAGGCCTCGAATTGCCTTCTGCTCTCCAGCAGCGGCCCATGGCTCCTCATCAGCCGAGCTCTTACCATCAGCAACGACACTTCCATTCCAAAGTTAAGTCATTAGTAAACTTCGATCCTCGAAGCGCGCATGTAAATTTTCCTTCATTTATTTCCTAGAAATTAGAATCCGTAGAAAATCCATTAATAAGTTATAGAGTTCTGTCAACGAAGCTTTATGATTTTTTCTCGTGGGGCACTATCTGCAGGGGCGGTCAAGACCTCTATTTTTAACGTCGTTAACACGTAGTAATTTTTGAGTATTGTTTCTCCCCTGTCAAATTTACGAATAGATAATCTGTTTTTGTGTTCATAGGTTTCGGATGGATTTTGGGAGATTTGTAACTCTCTGATAAATTGCAATGTCTTTACAGTAAGCCGTGGCTTGTGGCTTATAATGTCACTCATTTTTGACATCCAGCAGGAACAAGTTTACCTATGAATTTGCTTCCCAGAATTCATCTCTTTCTCTAAAATTGAGAACAGAACTACATTCGACTTCAAGACACAAACGCTGATCCTCCCAAAGTCCGTTATTCTATTGAAGATATCGCCAATGATCGTTCAAGTATTTTCAATTTCCTCAAAGCGATGTTTCTGTGGAGCGGCTTGAGCTCAGCGCGGCCAATATTGTGTTTCCGTCTTCCCACGGGGCTCAGCAACGTCCAATATTCCATCCGCTCCCACGGATTGCCGACCTCTTCGCATAATTAAGGCATCGCAACACCTCGGTCGGGCGAGGAGGAGCGGATTTGGCTCACTTAGACGCCCTCCAGAGCTTTCTTTATTTCGACCCAAGTAATGAACAGCTACCAAAATTCAGGCACGCATCAGTAACAAAGTGTCACTGCAGGAGGTGAGACAAGCTCCGAGTATGATAATACAGAAGAAGGAGAACGTTGGACAATGGTGTGAATTCCTCAGGATAAAATATCGAGTTTGTGTGAGAAAGGAAAATTAGGGAGAGAAAAAAACGATCACGGAGGCCATTGGGATTTTAGGCGGGAGCCAAGAAGGCATTAAAAAAAATAGGAGAGAAGTCATTTCAAGAAATGACTGGCCTTTATAAGGAAGGAAGATAACGCGTTCGTTTGAGGCTTTGAGTGTAAAAGAGTGAAGTGGCAACTCTTGATTCGCTAGGCATAACATCCACTTGAATTTGTACGCACGTGACTTCATTCTTCAGATCATCTTATGTTTATGTCAAGCCTCTTTGTTCGTTAGTTACTTCACTCATGAAACTTAATTCTTTCTGCTTTCTCTTAAATATTAAGGAAAGTAGCTGTAAATGATGAACTTTTCGAAGAGCGATGAAGCTGAGAAATTCTTGGAAAAGTTCTCGGAAATTTTGGGAAGACATTTTTGAATGATTGTATCCCAAAACTTTCCATCAAAATCCTTTGAGCAGGATAACGAATACCACGAAACGAAAACTTTGTTGTGGAGAAGACTTCTGGGGAATAATTGCCGATGTGAACGACCTTCATTTCCCGGGGGATGGCTGCAATCTTCGATACAAATAGCCAACAAAGTCGATGCGGCTCAGAAAGACGACCCAATCAACGACCAAATCGATGGCAAACCAAGTTGACCGTCCTGCAGCAATATCTAAATGCGCCCTTTGATATTCATTTTGAGGCGTGCTATTATGGAGTTGAAAAATTCCATGTTTCTTCGCAACTAAAAACTAAATAATTTTAAAAGAGGCCGGGAATACTTCGTTTGATGAAAATTGAACTTGTGATGGACTTCCAAACGAAGCAATGGAGAGCCATTTTCTTCCATGTTCCGAAAAGTATGAGAACATTACACCTTATGCCAGTCAAAGCTAAGGTTCGGTTTGAGGTCGAGCGTATGCTTGTGTCCGGAAATTGATAGTATACTAGGTTTGCTATTAGTCACAGTGTCGTGTAAGGTATTAGATAAACTTCATCAAAAACTGAAAGCGTAAATGATTTTGTACTTCCAACAGAATTATGCAGAATAAACAACTTATAAAAGACTGTCTTTACTACATGACTTCATAGAAATGCTATAGTTGACAGATTTACGCCACACGTTTCAGTGCTAAGTGTTCACATTCACGAATAGCGAATGTTAGAAACGGGTTGGTCAAATATATGCTACAATTTTAGATTTTGTTGTATTAAAGATGCAGGGCACAAATTTGCGAATTAATTTTTGTGCTGAAGTTTTTTGTGAATTAAAGCTTTTGAGAATTGGGAATGCGTGAATCCTAGCTCTCTACTGGATCAAAATAACAATTTTAATCTCTTGTTTGGTTTATCACTGAGGCAAGTTGAATTGATTTTGCTTTATCTATTGTAAAGCAATTGATTTTATTCGCAAAAAAATATTTTCCGAATTCACTTTTTATGAGAAATATTAAGATGAACAATTACAGTAATTTTTAATCAAGCCTTTTCGTTAAATGTTTGAGAATATTCTGTAAAATGTATTCAAGCATGCAGGGTAACTCAACCTTCCAGCATCCCACAATTTCCTTGGTCACTGATAACTATAATCACACGCTGTCGTAATATATTATTTTTATCCCGCAATTTATACGTTCATACCAAAAAAATACATTTATATGGATTGCTAGTAACTTTTTCGTGAATAAATTCATCATAAACATAAGTTAATGAATCACTTTTGTGCATTTTTATTTATGAATGCTGTTTCAAATCCACTTCACCAGAATTCATTCAATATATTTTTTTATTAAATTAAAGCCCCCACCTGAAACAAAATTTTAAAAAACGCAGTTTTATTGCTTTGAAAAATTAAAAACAAATTTTTATGGCGGAAATTAAAAGCAAGGATCTGGCAACAGGTCAAAGAACAAGGCTCCGACCAGACGCGCATGTTGGTGGCTTATAACCCCTGCGGGAGAATCATTCAATTGCATTTTAGTTTCCTTAAAATCCTTCATGCATAATTCCACTGGTGTATCACCTTTTGTCTCCGGGCATTTTCCTCATTCAAATTTTGTAAATCAAGTAGTACAGCCGCTATTCGAATGGGTCAGAAACTGACAACTATTTTCTAAGAGTAAATTTGTAAGAACATAATTAGCTTCTCAGTGTAGAAACAACACACATCCAGAAAAACGATGTCTGTGTCGCCTTTCTTTAAAACATCTCGATATCTTCTCCAGCCTTCCATTCCTCAACGAATTTGGTTCAAAGTTAAGCAACGCAATTCAAAAACAACTGCCTTACGAGAAGGAATCATTATGGTTCTTCCATACTCAATTTTCTAGAAATTGAATGCTCAGATTTTCATGAATGGGTTAGTGTCAGGTCTTATACAAGTTTGACATGTCGTGTCCGGATTCGTTATCTCTGAGAATGGAACAGTATTTCCACTCTAATGGCTTTCTTTCTTCACTCCACAAACCGAGTCGTCAAGAGTCGTTCGACTAGGTTAGTTCTCTACATCGAACTGTTCTCCGGCGTTCCGAGATTCTAGGTTATTTGACGTTGTGGTTCGTCATTCGAAGAAGTAGCCCAAACATTTTTTTTCGTACTCAAGTGGAGTATTAACCTCAGCAAATGTTAAAATATATTTGTCAAAGAATTAAATTCGTATATTGGTCTGTTCTCTATCACTATAACTTTTACGATTGTCCAAACACAGCATAGGTGACGGGCGAGGTGACTAGTACAATACTTTAACAACAAAGACAATACACATTCACGATGTGGAGCTGTCCGACTCTTGCATTAATTTTCGCGTAATAAATCGCTTTCAATTCGGTATTTTCTCGGGAATATAACCATAAAATTTGACCTCGTATAGTCCTACCATGGCTTCCGCGTCTCAAATTTACAGCAAATCCAATGAGTTTTGCGAGTTTCCAAGCTTTGCGAGTCAGTTTTTATAATATTCTCTGAGGCATTTTATCCGAAAATTTTCGCCACGATGCTTTTCCGAGTCCTTTTGTCAATTTTTTTGTGTAAAATGGGCGTATTCAAGTTGACCAATTAAAAAGGCAACTATGGAGACGCTACATAAACGTTCGATATGAGATTGGTTTCCTCATTCTCTTCTCCAATAAGACTATCGGCTTAGCACATCTTACTCGTACTTGATACTCGTACCGTATGTGATCAACGAGCTCTTCTTCATTTTCACGGCAATATTCTGTGGGTTGATAGTTTCCGCTAAATTTTCGAAAATGCGTTAATGTTTTAATAACATTCACATTACCAGCAGCTCGATGTTTCACGTAATGGATTTATGTTGCTCACATCACTACTGCATTATAAATTTTATTCTAACTATTTTCCTAAAACATGGCTTTGACAAAGCTCAACTTGAGTCGAATCGTGTTAGAGACAGCAGGTGTAACACAGCTCCTTGAGTTTGTGCTCGTTGTTTTCATTTTCTTTGCTCACCTTCCGAAAACGAACTTATTCTCTCGATGAACAGTAAAAATTTTCAAATTAATTGAGAATTAAAAAAAGCTTTTATTTTCTTTGACGGGGTAAATTCGGATGTCTCAGATTCCCAGGATGCGTAAAAAATTATTTTCAGTAGCTCTCATCGCTTCGGTTTTTCAGGAAAGCAGTTCACGGAAATTTTTCGTGAGACTCTCGAAAACCGAATTACTTAAGCATAATGCATAATTTTGTTAAATTTTGCTCCGTTGCAAGTCTTTTTCCTATCGGAGCTCGAAAAATGAGATTAACTCAATCTCTCATCCATATCCAATAAAATGAGAATCTGAATTTCGCGTTCGAGATTCAAACCCTTCAAACGGATTAGATGCGCCCCCACTCCAAATTTTAATAACAAAATCCTACTCGATATAAACATTACTTTCATCTCGGCATTCCCTTTTCACGGCGATTCGATTCCTTGAAGCTTTAATTTTTCAAACGGCGGAGGCTGAGCGCAAACAGCCTGGCGAGGTTTGGATCATCTCCAGAAAAGGAGAGAATCTCCGGAAGAAATCGTCGTGAAAAAAGTCTCCCAGGAAGCAGATATCTGCACCGATCTCTGCCAGGTCTAACTACCCCAGACACAAAGGGGAGAAAGTCTTTGTCTTGTCATGGTATCAGCTGTTTGATCGTTCACCTTATCCGCTCTTCATTTCTATGCATAAGTTGAGAGGATTCTTCCCTGTTCCTTGATCATAGAGGCTTGAAATGGGTAATATTAGATTCAACGAAGCGATTTCGTTGAGAGTGGATCAAACGATTACTTCGTGACGTCTAAGTTCTGTCTATTGTTTTAACTCGTCCGAATGAATGTTGGTGGTTTGTTATTTTCTGACGTTTACATGTTAGTGATGTTATGCCTCTCAGTTGATTGTTCTTTATTTTTTATACATAGAGTAAAAGCCAAATTCTATAAAAATTCAGAATTATTCTATTAAGAAATCCTAACCTTTTCGTAACCGTTTTCCGAGTTGCACGAATACATCATTTCTAACGTTTTATATTGGTAAACAGTTGAGAGCATTTCATAATCATTTGCAAAGATTTTTATGACCTTTGAAAATCTGAACGCAAAAATGCTACACCGCTCTTGAGTGGCAAGAGGCAGACGACGATCATTTCTAGCGAGTGATCCTCGAAGGTGTGATTCATAAATCACAAGAAATACGTCACACTGGTAAAATATAATTGCTGTCTGCTTGATTAAACACCTATTTGTAAACTTATCATGTGAACGGATTAAATGACTTTTTCTACAACACTCGATGAAACGCGCTTGAAAAATCAGCTGTAAAGAACTTGAGAAACGTATGTGTGATTCATATCAATCTACTGTATCAACTGGGGCTATTTTCATATAGGTCAAGTCGTCAGCATTGTACGTCTGTTACGAGACGGAACGCAGAAGCCAAAGTCCTTAAAGACGAAGACTGTGAGAATAAAGTCCAAAGGGAAAAATAATCGCCAAAGAACTTTGACAAAGGTCAGAGAATAATTGTGTGTTGGCTGAGCTGGTCCACAGCTATGTAATTCAAGCGCTTGTAGGTGTCAGTTTAGTCCAATCGCACCGCATTTTCAAGAAGAAACTCTGCAAGATGACATCGGCCGAGAGATTGATAAGAGAGCATGCAAAAAGAGTTCAAAAGTCCTCCGAAAGCATTTATGATATTTTCCGATTGATTATTTTTTGAAACTCGACAGCGTGATTTTCCCCTGACTTGGTTAAAACTGAAGGAACGAGTACTGACTGAAACTCAAAAAGCCTCAATTGACCTTATTTAACGAATGATTTGTTTGTGTACGTAAATGATGTTTAGAATTTTTCCCCTTAGAACTCAAGTTGAGTGTTATTCTTTAACGTATCTGACTAGCCCCACAGTCGAGAGACCATTTTTGTTGACTCCTTACATCTTACTTTAGCTATCTCTTACATTTGCACTCAATCTACAATCATGCCGAAAATGCAGCTGATTTTTGTGGAATTCAAGTATAGTGTATAATGTCTGGGCATGCTGGCTCAAAACATTAAAACAATTTAATTCATGTTATCATTTAACCCATGTTAACCCATAAAATCATTTAACCCATATTATTGATAGCAGCTTTTCCTCTAGACGATGCAGGTTCAAATAAGCCTAATAAAATTCTCTCGAATGCCAATTGCACTTCAAAGCATTGCGCCGTATGCAATTACCAAGTAATGATTCAGCTATGAGAGTTACGAAAAAATTTTGCTTTGAAAATTGATTAGAGTGAAAACTGACTCGATTTGAACTGCAGTTTTACTTCACGCTCATATTCAAATACTTAGTTCGAGAAGGTCAATGCATGCGAAAAATACTTCCAAACATGAAATCAGTTAAAAATTTCAAAATTTTATTCCCACAATCCTTGGAAGTCACTTGAAATGAGAAGACTCACACGTTACTAGGCCAAAAAGTTTGTCGAACGCCCTGGATAAATGTAGATGTTACCAAAAAATGAAGCTTAATGGTTTATTAGATCAATTTTTATATTGATTACGGCTTTCATTTATTTAAACATAGATTTTATACAATTTTACAAACAATCTAAACGAATATTTGTCGAAAGTACGAGCAAACGTTAAGAAAGATCTGCCAACGAAGAAGAAATAGGTGTTGAAACTTGCGCTCGATCCCTCTCCGGCTGACCGCACAAATTTTTGATAGGGTTTAAATGAAAAGAGTGTGGAGGTTATTCCATATGAGAAAATAATTCCTGGTAATCCCTGAACCAATTTTACGCTACAAGAAGGCAGTGAATAAGAGCGCTGTCAGTTTGAAAAATACCGGAGCCGTCAGAAAAGTAAAAACTCATACATGGGTGTACTTGGTCACCTACGATGCCCAAATTATCCTGAGATTTCATTTTGTTGCTGTTCAAGGTAGCAGAACCTAATCCAGACCATGCGAAGCACCCAAGATCATTACACTATCCTCGGAAGCCTGTACTGTCGAGCGATGCATGATACTAATAGATCCAAAGCTTCATGGGCGTCCAATCACACTTTAACTCTGCCATCTTTCTGGAACAAGGTCGAACTTGATTCATCTGACCATAGGACGTGTTTCCATAGGTCAACAGCCCGGTCTTTGAGTCGTTTGCTAATTAGAGCCGTTTCGTTCGATTTGCTTGCGCACCAATAGGTTCATGGCGGCGGCACAACTCATTTTAAGTCATTTTCCACGGTTCACGGCGCATGGTGCGAGCAGAAATGCTCTTAGGATTTTCGTTGAGCGTGCCCAAGTCAAATGCTGAACACTTTCCCTCTGGTTTACTTTCGCCAATCGCTTCAGAGAACGCCTGTCGCGAGTATACAGAACTTTAACTCTGTCACTATTACTTGGCTGAATGATTGCACTTCATCTTTTTTCCACTAAGCAATTGTCCTTTGTACGGTCGTAAGTCTCATAACCATCCTTTGAGACACCTCGCTCGCGGATTCCCCAGTCAGGTGCAAATCGTCAAACCTGTTTTTCGTCAAAGACAGAGATTTGTTATGCAAGCTTTTTTCCAGCGGGATTATTCATACTTGTTGTCGTGAAGAGAGCAGGTGCAGTCCTGCAGACCAGTGATACTGAACACAATTATTGTTGACATATTCTTTTTCTTCAAATATGTTGTGAGGAACCTTGTAAAAATTTGTAAATTATTTCTACATTTTATCAGGTACGACAAACCTTTTGGTGTGGGTAGTGTACCTATAGATCACAATGAAAATAGCTCTGATTCTAGCGTTGCTGAGTTAGTGATGAACTAATGTAGACGATATTTCAGCCCACATGTAGCGTGCCTTGAGAGGGAGACTTCATAAATTTATCGTATAGGCTTCAGAATGGAACTGAGGATACTTTTGTCATTCGGACTTTGTGGAATACTTAAATATTAGAATTTATTGCTCTATCTAAAACTGGCAGGGTTCTGCTATGCGTTATTCAGAAGGTCATTTTGTCTCAATCATTTCTCGGCCGTTTCAACCCTTTATTGCTCTATTTCACGGGCCCGTGAGATATATTGCCTTATGAAGAGCGAGTTCAGTAGAGTTTCATGGTAATTGGATCACGCCCAGCTCCCATATATACATAATGGAGTAGAGACGACAAAACGTCGCTCGTCTAGCTTCCTAAGAACATATTAAACTTCCGCGCAGCTTCACAATATGACGTCTAGAGGATATTGCCGTGATCTAAGGTGCTTTGATCGCATAATGAGAACTCGCGGTGCTGCCAGAAAAATGATAAAGATTGTTCTATTTGGCGGGCGCTACGCTAGATGCGGGCACTGGAATCCATTTCCTCAAGGCTCGACCTCGAGGTGCGATTTTAAAAATCAATTATATGTTAATGGCGCGTGGCCTAGAAACGATTATGGCCCACAAGTCTCCAACAAATTTAGATCCATTTTAGAAGCATTCGTTCCTTTTCTGAATAAAACGTCATTCTCCAGTGAAGCTCGCACCAAACCATTCTCCCTTGACGTTGGAAATTTACGACTCGTAGAGCAACCAATTACTTCACGAAAATTTTGATACCTCGGCCAAGCCTTGGTAAGAATATCATTTCCCGAAGCGAAACTACGTTCAGCTTCTTCCGGCAATTACGGTCCCATTCAGATTTCAAAGGAATCCAAGATTATTTCTGGGCTGGCGCACATTAATGTTAATGCTGCGGACCTTCAAGATATGGCCTCTATTCTGCAAGCACAATACGACCTCCTTTTCAAGCCTCCAGTCTCGACCCCTTGGCTACAATTTGCGGCTCCTCCACCAATTTTGACCAAAAACGCCCGCATGTTTCTCGAGTCTTTCTTTCCGGAGCTGATTTTTCAGTCGCCGCTCTGTTGTAGTCACGGGACAGAAGCCAAAACAAGTCTTTGGATTTAAACCTTTTAAAGGCTTCACGTCTCAACATGAAGGGCTTGGGGTGTAAAACAGAAAGCAGGCTAGATAGAAAAGCAACGCTTACGAATTCATTTCTCATTCATTTTACTTTATTCTTCAAACATGAATTATTAACCATTTCTCAAGTAGGACTTCGACGGCTGCATGCACGTTTTCTTTCGCGTCTTTGCGTTTATTGTATTTTGCTTCTCCATTTATCCACGCATTTTCAATCGCACAGGATTCGATGAAAACGCGCCACTATACCAACTATCAGATCCTATTTTGAACAATTCAGATGAAAAAACATAATATTTTTTGTCTTTTCGAGCGGCTCCGCTTCTCGAAAAGCTTTGTTCCTAGGTTATAAATTTCAGTCCTCACTAATATGAATAACGTTCACTCTTTTCTAGCTCGGTTCAAGTCGCGAATTTCATTAATTTATTCCCGGGAAATTTTGCGAAAACAAGTGTCAATAGAAGATACGCAAAATTAAATATTGAAATTGAAGTCATGGTTAACGTTGTGGTTAATCTTATGGTTAAAAGTTGCCAAAAAAGTTATTATTAACGTCAAATACAGGTTCGTTTTACGATTAAGCTTCAATGACTAATTATAATTACGCGAAATTAAAATCGGTTGTCGGGTTTTCATAGCAAAAAAACTCTTAAAGAAGTTAGCACACAAGAGGAAGCTTCGTTTCGTCGACGTGGAGGGAAATGTTTATAAGAAAATGCAGCTCTCCTTGAAATTATAATGAATTGTATGTAAAGCAGTAGTAAGGACAGCAGCGCTTCAGTAACTCTGACTGTCTCGCACCGAAAGAGTAGGGACCATTTAGTATGGACTTAGAAGAACGGGGAATCTATACAAAAAGGGCGTTCCCAGACAAGATCCCCTGCGCATAGAAACAAGTTAAGAAGGAAGAAGAGGAAAAGCTAAAGAATAATCAGCAAAGGAGGCATGAAAACGGAAAGAAACAAAATAGGCATGAAAGATAAAAGTCCCGAAGAACTATATATAGCTGAGGTAACCGAAATAATAATGAATACGTTTTGATAGTCACTCATAATAACCATTCGAAAATATCACCGATATTCGTCCGGTATTCATTAGGTAATATCACCGATGTTCGTCTGGTATTCAATAGGAACATCACCGATGTTCGTCCGGTATTCATTAGGAACATCACCGATGTTCGTCCGGTATTCATTAGGAACATCACCGACGTTCGTCCGGTATTCATTAGGTACAGAAGAATAGCATCAAGATTTTAGTGCGAAGCGGAAAGCTTGGATGCGAGGAGCGCTGCATCGGAAACCGATTCATCCGATACCTGTTCCGAGACGAGCGTTAAAAATGAAATACAGCGTCTCTCTATTTAACTCTCTGAGCGAAACTCTCTGCATAAGAGTAGAATGCGAGATGGAAAAATTAAGTTAGCTATTTCTAAAGTATCCAGCCCAGGAAAAGAATACTACTTCAAATTGAAGGGAAATGTATATTACGGATATTTTTATGTTTTAAAAATTTGAAACACATCGTTATACGTGTTTTCGATATTTTTTCTCACCAATTGCCAAGTAGAGCTGGTTGTCGATCTACTCGAAACTCACGTAGACACTGAAAATCTACTTCACGCACGGGATGCGTCAAATTGAAATCACTCACGCAGAAAAAACACCCATAGGTGCAGTACGGGGCATTGTGCTTAGCTCTCTTGTAAGACAGTTGAAAAATATAAACGTGATAAAATTATGAGCACTTAAATAATAAGACGATGGAAAAATTTTCTTTTCATTTTCTAATTACTGCAGCTGACTTTACCCTTAACTTCTTCTGCTACACAAAATTTTTCATTAATAGTTCTCCACTGTTTTTTACAGCCGCAACTGGGTATATTGGAGTGTAAAATAATCTCAGAGCGTCGGAGCTTCTTTAGAAAGGCGGTTGCGGTAAACACTGCGGTACAATGCGAGGCCTTTTGCAATGCAACAAAACACGTGAAGGGAGAGACATGCACCGCACGTGCACCGCACATGCATCACTCGTGCACCACAAGTGCATCACACATGCACCACTCGTGCACCACACGTGCAC
>VOMN01135331.1:0-13329 GCA_014899125.1 Orchestia grillus | reverse complement strand
ACTTGACTTATTTTAAATAGAAATTAAAAAGGTGTAGTAGTATGATTTTTTGAAAGTTAGAAATTTTCCCGTCATTTTTGACGGTTCGCGCGACTAGTTATATGACCTCAATGAAAGTTAGAAATTTTCCGCTCCTCAGGATCAACAAAATCATGGATACGAGATGCTGTACAAGCAGAGCTTCCGCGATGTGAACCTCGTATGTTTTTAAGTGCTCATACCATTCGGCTCTGAAACCTTTTTTCACTCTCGTGAAGGTTGTCATACCTGTAGATATGTACTAGAAATTAAACTATACAGTTTAATAGAAATTCTACAGAAATTAAACTTTAAAGTTTAATAGAAATTTTATAGAAATAAAATTTAACGACAACTGACATAATCTTGACGATAGCTGTAATATATAGCGTATCACGGCTACCAACCTTATTTTGAGGATCTGCCTCATTTCACTCTGCGAGTAGGGATCAGTTCGAATGATGACCATCCTGTCGAGCAGGTCCAGGGGCATGCCGTGAGGGGCCTTGTTGTTCGTGCCCCTGATGGTGGTGATGCCGCGGTTGGTGGCTACAATGAGCACAGGTGCTAGTTCTTCCTCCAGCGCTCGGTTCACCCACGAGAAACACTCCAAATCCAGCATGTGAACCTGTCATCATAGACAATAATAAGGAAATGATTTAAATGCTACATGTTAGCATTCATAACAGCTCAAATCAAGGGAGTGACACCGATTTAGTGGTATAAATTAACACGTAAAACTGGTAGTTGCGGTACATTAAGCATCAAAGAGATAAAAAACTATTAACAAAATTGTCATACTGCATTGTAGGAATAGTTTCGAAAGATTCAACCCCTACTACTCAAACCCACGATCAACGTTAACAGAAAATCAAACATCAAATTGCGTGAACTACACGACTCATTTTCGACCACTTCACTTTGTTCTCTACGGGGAATGATAGCAAAGTATACAATAAAACAATTTAAAACATACAGCGCGAGCATCCATTAAACGATTTTCACGCGCCTAATTTACCATATATTGATTTCCTGCATATCAGTAGTGCATACTTAGAATTTCTTCCACAAAACTTTCTTCGTATGAATTATATGGAAAATAAATTACAAAAAAAAAAACATAGATTAGATGATCAGTAATTTTAAAGACCCACATTAAATGTGATCCAAAGAGAGTGGAAAAATGAGACCATTTAGTGAGGGCTTTGAAAACGTGGAATCTATATACAGGTGAGTTCTCACCCATGATTAAATGGACATAGAAGCAGCAAGTTATGAAGGAATAAGAAGAAAAGCAAAACACTTTGAGCGCAACGTGCGCGACATATGGTACACGCGATCATCTTATCTAACCTAACCTAACCAAAGCAGTAAAAATATATGAATACAATTTTTTAAATTTCCATGAAATTCATGTTCACTACAAGTACATGGTAATTTAGATTAAAAAGAAAATTGATAGGATAGTTAAATTTGTTGAAACAAAATACTTCATTTACTTCATTTTTGAATTCATAACGAATACATTTGTCAAGACGACATTTTACCTGTATGGAGAATTACAGTCGAAGTGTTAGGAATAATTAGCAAAGGCATGAAAATGGGAAGCACCAAAGTAGACAAGAAAGATAGAAGGCAGATGTCCCGTAGGCCTTTCTATAGCTGAGGTAACCTAACAGTGTTCGTAACAATCAGAGAATCCTAACTAACCCCTTAAGGGGTTGCAATCAGATAACCCTAACTAACCTAACCCTATTGTCTATCTTGTGCACTCCGAGGGGTAATAACATACAACGCGGTTTCGAATTGAATAAATGAAGACCATACTTCCACAATTCAGTAGTCACACTGGTTCAGTGCTACACACTTATAACTGATATAGCCAGACGGCAAGCCTAAGACACGACTGTACTCGATGATTTCCATCCTCAAAAAGCGTCCCTCGTTTTCGTACGGCATCGAGACCAAACGTCAAGATATAAGTGTGTATAAAGTCACCAAAGACCAGAATAGAATAATTCGCTGCTTTAATTAGTCAACACGGCTCATCTCGCACTCAACTGGCCAGCTTCTGGATACAACCAGCGTCCCTCCCGCTCCATCCATGCATCAACTTTTCACTCTACACTAAAACACTTTTACGGCCTCTGAATTTTTTTCACTGCGACCAAACGCTGGTTCATCACTATCGCCCGTCCAAATTATAAAACAGTACTACTACATACTCTTCCTATAGTCACCGATCTTTTCCGCTAATCCTTTTTTATTTTTGAAAACTCTGGCAACACAATGGCTGCTAAGGCCATCAAAATTTCTAATATCAAAATTAATCAGTAGTTTTGCAGACACCAAGTACATTAATTAAATCTAAGTATAAATATGGTAAAGCAAATCTAGGAAACACCTGGTGTTACTGCCGCATAGTGGTGCATAATATAAGGTAACATACGTAGTAATGCCAAAGTATTCTGTAACTATAACAGCGCTATTTCTCATAAAAGAAAACATTCTAAAACATATGCCAAGCTCATTGTGAGAACGTGGTGAAAACGATTAACAAATATGCTCATGAAAGACTCACATAATAATCCCTAGTTAGTTGAAATTTCCCTATCCACACGCAATGCAATCCAAAGAGAGCATAGAAAGGGAGCTATTTATTATGGGCTATAGAAAACAGGGAATTTTTGCACACCCACAAAGGATCTATTTGCATAAAAATAGCAACTTAAGAATAAAGAGAAAGAAAATACAAAGAAAAGACAGTAAAAAAGGTATGAAAATTGAAAGACACGAAGTGAACACGAACGACAGGAGTCCCGAAAGCCTAGCTACGGCTGAGGTAACCTAACAGTGTCCTCCTGGACACGTCAGTTCCCATAATATCCAATAGACAAACCTAACTACCCTAACCATATGGCCTATGGCCCCCTGAGGGATTAAAGACTCCAAGAATACGGCAAATACTAAAGGAAACTTTGTCGTTTGATGTTCAAGGCAGTATTTGTCCTACTGATTGTGAAGATGTTAATTTAATTTCTTCACCTTAATTCATCTTCTGTTCACATCGGAAAGAGTCATTTGATAAGAAAACACTGTGCAAACACTACGGCTAAATTTATGAATTATGCAGAGAGCTTCATGTGTTAGCTTTCATTTGAGACGTAAAAATATTGCTGATGTAGTAATCAGAAAGCCGCACACTGTATTTGAGTGTGAACTCAAATTTATGGTTGATTCAAGCACAACAATCTTTTCCTATCTAATTTTAACCGTGATATGAGGAACGACAGAAAGAACAAAGGAAGGTACAAGCGTAATTATACATAGATTTTCTGTCAATAGAAACCCCAGTATTGACAAAAACCCCCATTTCCATTAGGACCCACACCTCAAACGAGGTATTGTACGGAGTACACTAACTAAATATTAGCCCAATCGGATACCTAGGTAGGCCCCCATATACTAATGAAGAGAACAAAGCGTCACCTCGTCAATGAAGAGTACACCAGGCACAAGCTCCGCCTTGCCCTCTTCTCTCCACTCGGCCACTTTGCTGTTGATCTGCTGTCGGACTTCCGTCTTCACCTCGCCCGTGTCACCTGAATATCAATGCACATCCGAAGTTAGGGAATAGGAATCATTACGAGGATGCAGCGCGCAACATCAATTGGAACAATATTCTGCGACTACGAACGGCACAATCTCGGTTATCATCGGCGATATCATTCGAAAATCTCAAGAAAAAACTCAAAAACCAAAACTGAAGAAACATTTTCCATCGAAAATATACAAAAAATTTTCTTAATTGTAAGAAATTGAATTGAAATTTTTGCCAAATCTGGAATCGCACGATAATTAACCCATGCAAAAACCTATGTTTAACAAAACTGTTTCAAGAAACAAAAATCTTCCACATACTCTATTTAGTGTATCAGTAATAAATGAACTAATAACTAAAGTGATCTTCAGGGCTACTAAATTAAGACATCAATGAAACAAACTCGCATGATAATTAGACTCAAATTTGAGACATCCAAAAAATAATTATTGAATGCCTAAAGAAAAATAACTTGGGTAGTACTGTAGACTACTTTACGAAAGCTAACCCGTAACAGTACAATGAACTATTGAAGTACAGTCTTTCTAACATGGGAATTATTTCTAAATAATAATAACCTGAGAATTATATTTGTTTGTTCAACATTTATAATAATTGCACAGCAAATGACCAAGTTCTCCCGAAGAAAACCTATTTTCACAAAGATTACTGTATACCTGCCCATAATGGAGCACCTCAAAAAGAGTCCTTAAAACACATGTCGCTCACACGGCGGTAGCAAACCAAGGACATTAACAGACGCAGAGATTCAAAATTGTGGAGGAGATACAGAGTCGGAGTAACGTTGAAATGCGTCAACCGCATTTTGCGGAACAACTTTAATGGTAAAGATGTTTTTTGCATCCATACTCTACAAAAAAAGTTTGCTATGGTTCTCAAGCACGTTATACTTGAGAGGTGTGGATAAAAGATGACAATAATGAAGAGTATTGAAGATCCACTACTGCAGTGAGTTTCTTGCATATCAAATCAAAAGTTGCATGAAGCTCTGAGTAATGCATGTTTACTGCGTTCTTCATACGGTAAAGATACGTTTATGAGCTTAGTCTAAGAAAAAATTACAAGCACTCGTCACAAAACCAAGACGCATCCACAACACACAGAGCCCAGGGGACAAAGCAGCGACGCCAGACGAGCTTGTCAAAGAACCAACCAGAAAAGAGAGCCAAGAAGCCCTGAGTTCTGTTGTTAATGACATCGATTTCGTGAAGAGTGACAGTGTGAACCACTTCTTTCCTCTTCTGCAGCTCCCCTTCTGGACACTGGACAAACCTGTAAAACAACACAAGTCTGTACATTATTTTTCCATAAGAACATCACAAAAATAAAGCAGAAGTGAAATCAAACATAAAAATGATTGATCAATCTAATTATTGAAATGTTCATGGTTTGCGACGGAAACTACATAATGAAATGCACACTGAAGGAAGACTTGAGAATCAGATGTACAAACGCACTTCACTGGGATAGTGACGGCCCACAAGACAAAAATCCCACCTAGTTTGAGGACCAGTTGCATCGTAATCGCGAGCGCGGGTGAAAGAGCGGCCCAGCTTGTTGATTTTGCCCGTTGCTTTATCAATTGTAATGACGTCTCCAGCTTGTACCTGTTGGGAAAAAATAATTTGAAGCCACACATCTTCCAGTGGAAGAAGAGAGTAGTGCGGTGGAGGCAAAAATTACTTTGAGTATTCAGTGAAAGAAAGTCCATCAAGAGTCAAACTACATAAAAGTAATACAATAATTGAACAATCTTCCAATGCGCAGGGTTTGATTCCCTCACGTGACCGAACAATTATTCGATGAGAGCCAACGCTAGAGGTGAGCGGTACAGCTTTTATGCACAGTAATAAAGCTTTAAAGCTTCAGGAATCGTAAAAGTGAAAAGCCCCTCCTCGAGTTTTGCACTTTTTCAAGTCACTTTTCAGCAAGGGAGGATAATTTTGAAGTATATTTTACAAGACAGGAGAACGAAAGTGTATTGAACATTAAAAATAAAGGCTAAACAATATAAAATCATTCTCATAAAATGAGAAAAATAAACAACAGAAGATATGATGCACAGACCTTTTCCTTGGTTAGAGATTCGATTAGCTTGTTGCCCAAATCATAAATGGTCTCCATCTCGGTAGTCTTGAGGGCAAGCTTCCCAACCTTGGGACCAGTTCCAGAAACAGGCCTATCAATTTGCACCTCAACCACTTCTCCTTCTATAATTTCTGTCTCTTCTTTGATGCGCACTCCGATCGAACGACGAAATGCCTGGGTCAGAACTTCGGTTTTGGAGAGGCCCAGGCTAGATGGAAAGGGTTCATATGATCATTGACAGTGTAATTATTATTATCATTATTATATTCAATTTTATGGGCTGTATTCAAGACTAAGGCGATATAACAGCGACTATACTTTTTTTCGATTTTTTTTTTCTTATATAGTATTAAGATTATTGTTTAAAGCTCCTCATTCACAAGAAGCGAGATCAAAAGTGAGTGAAGAAAGAACCATTTAGTAATGAGGATACGAAATCAGGAATCAATGCTTCTCAAGGTTTGTTCCCACACAGGATCTTCTGCGCATAGAAACAGCAAGTAAAGAAAGATGAGCAAGCTAAGAAAATAGAAAATGCAAATTGGGCAAAAAATACATCCCGAAGCCCTATCTATGGCTACGGTAACTCAACAGTGCCCCCTAGGTCTATCAATGATAGTGGCTAATTGAGAAAGAGAAAACAATGTGAAACAGATGCTAAACTTCAAGAGAGACTGAGAGGTAAATTTTGAAATTCATTATTTGATAGGGAAAACTAAAAGAACCCTCGAAAACCAAAAATTATTGAAATGACATCGAAACCATTTCCATTCCAAAGCACACAATAACTTCACACATACGATACAACATAAGTATGAATTTATAGTTTCTCATCTGTGATTGAGTAACATTAAAAAGTACCGTACCTACCACTACAACTTCACTCATTTTAAGAGAGCACTAGATTAAACACATACATCTAACCAGGATATATTCTCAAGCTTAAGAGTGCTATCTATGAGTTATGCAGTGAACTATGAAAAACGCCCTCAGAACGCCTCTGCTAAAGTGACAAAATTAGCCATCAACAACGAAGGAAAATTTTAGGAATCAATGACAGAATGTTTACATGGGACTTGCTTTTCTTATGCCAAGAGGCTTACATTTCTTAGCATGGAGAATTATAGAGTAAAAAGAGGGCATGTTTTTGAAAACTTTCAACCTCATAGTTATCAGTTAGTGGTCATCTACTTTTTAAAGTTTTAAAAGGATACGGCTGTTAGGGTAACAAATTTCTATCCTTATGCATTTATGGGTCCCATTTATTCAAAAATCTTCATGTGAACGAAGTTTATCAAGCCTTTAATTATACTTTGTTGACACTCCCCTCATCTACACACAACAGAAGCAGATAAAATACCCAATAGCATGCTTCCACTACTAGACAAAAACCTCTGTCTGGTTGCACACTGTTCACCTGTATATTTCAGAAGCAGATAAAGCAGTGAAAGGAGTATCAGATCCAAGTGCTTGAGCCAGCGCCATGGCAAGGGCAGTTTTGCCGGTGCCAGGTTGTCCAGCAATGAGCACAGCCTGCCCGGAGAGCTTGCCTTCACGGATCATTTTCTGCACAACACCAGCAGCACGGCGGGCCTGAAAAAAGTGTACATTTGATACATGTGTTAAGTAGCAAGTAGAGAGATATACAAGTCAAGGAATACAAATCGTACAACGATTGTGTGTCAAACAGCAATGCAATGGATGTCAAAGTCAAGGAATGTAAAATGTATACTGACTATAAATGTTAAATAGCAAGGCAAGGGATATAAGAACTCTAACTTTGAAGAGATTCATTATGATACCTACCTACCAATATCCTCAAATATTTCTCAATTAACTGATTGAAAACCATGAAGCACTAATAACTTAATGCCAAGCAGCAACATTTAAGTCTAAATGATGTAAAGAATGAAGTAATATTGAATAAAGAAATGGCGCAATTTCTTGCATTTTTCTACATCTTGCCTCAAAATGAACTCTATATCATTTAGAACTTTAGTGGTTGTTTTATCACAGTAGATAAGAGCACAACTTTTTTATGCCTATTGTACATGAGATCGATAGAAGAAATATGAAACACTTTCATAAATGTTAAAGNTAAGATACCCAGTTGTCTAGTGGTCGTATGCCATGCATCCAAAAATGGGACAGAAAAAAAACAAGGAAAAATGCTCTTCAAAATGCACACAAGAGATAAAAACTGTTCAGTCAAAACCATTTGTGCTCTTCTTTATTGAGTGACCAAATAATGGCTTAGCTTCTTAATGCCCAATTAATGTTTTACAGAGCACAAAAATACTTGCACAGTAATGATCACGCAACATAGAAAAGATGTTAGGTTATTTATTATAATCCACAAATTGAACTCAACAGCAAGAATTAGGGATAACAATGCAATTTTTTAAATGTTGCTTAGGAATGATATTGAATTACAGAGAGTTGAAGTAAGAGCTCATATGAAATAGGTAATTGACTAGAAAATAAATGATTCCAGAAGAGATGAATTTAAAGGGAACATCTGGTGGAATTTTGCTCAAGTCATCTCTGAAGCAGTTTTTTACATTTTAAAAGATTTCAATATATCTACTCTATAACATATCCAAATTTGATTAATGTATGAGCAAAAATATCTGTGCTACAAGCAACAAAACTAAAAAAAGGAAACCACTTTGTCTCCTGTACAATAAGAAGTTTCTGTCTGTGGTTATTTGATTATAGTGCAAACTTAACAGTAATATAGAAGTGTGGTCAGTGCTTTACACAATGCCAAAAGGGATGTTACAGGTTTATTTGCTGCATCTCACAGTTCTAGAACATTGACCCCCAATTTTAGCAGAGCAATAAGTAGATCAGCCATTGCTGACTGCACTGCAAAGCCATTGTGGTGTGACTTTCAATGACCACTCCTTCTACAGTTCTTGGCCTACAATAATGAAACTTATGTAATTTGACTCGAAATTTCAATGCAGAAGAATTAATTGGTATTGATTTAAGAATTTTGGAATTATCTTGTTCCTTGTATTGAAATGCATCTAATAAACTAACAATGTTTTAATGGAAAAGCTGCAGACTTATTAGTAGATTGTAAAATGTTTCATTTTTTAAATATTATTTTCTTTTGAGGAAGCAAACTAAGTGATGCAAACGAAATGTACTTATTTCCTTGAGTTACATAAATTACATAAGTGTGCCAAATTTCAAAGGAATCTATTTTATAGAAAAAAGGCAAAATAATTAGATGGTCCCCTTAATCTATCTCACAGACTTGAAGCTGAACTGATATTTTACAGAAATAATAAGGCTAATATTTTTTAATAAAAACCTGATATTTATGTTATCTTACTTGGTTTAAATCAACTATAAATTTAAATTTAGGGATAATGCAAAGCAAACCTCAACATGGTTCAGAACATTCTGAATTTACACTGGCAAAGGTGAATGTAGATAAAATGCCAATCTTACCTTAACTTGGCCAACCATGCCCTGGGATGATTGCTTTGGAGTCAGGTCATCAAGAAGGCCCAAGCCTCTGATGTGGGAGTGAGCTCCAATGCGCTCAATACGAGTGACTTCTCTTTCTTCCACATTGCCACCAAGCAACTGAGGAGAAAATGTCAAATCAAACAAAGCACTTTATAGGCAAATTACAAAAGAAAAATTATTATATTCACTAAGATAGTTCACTGAGATACCTCATAGTTTTGATTTAACCTAATCATAGATACGTATTATATCATACAAGCAAAGCAAAAAAATATTTAAACAAGAATTTAACTTGTACTGTATCAACAACTGTATCAAAACACATTAAACATCCATTATACAAAGCAATACTTTAGCATATACCAGCTACTCACAGATGCCATCGCTGCGTAGGGTTGCACAGGAGCTAGCAAAGAGTGAGACAGGGCAAACTGCAAAATTTAGGACTCAAATTATTTTTATACAAATTTGAATTTTCAGATGCCTATCAAAAACTGCTGCAGTAATCATCAATAAATTACAGCCTGGAGTTCAAGTATACTTTGAGTTGCCATTCTGCACAGGTCATTCTATTCATTATACAGCCTTTATTTTGGTATCATTGGAATGGATTTTTTCTGAGTTGCAATAACAATTTTCAAAAAGTTACAAAGAATAGAAAAATTATATGGGAAGAATTTTAAAGCAATCACATACAAACACAATATAATGAGGCAAAGGCTATAAAAATTTGCAGAACATTTTCACAAGTTCTGCTCAAAAACACAGTATACCAAATCAATAAAACAAGCTTATTGATCTAACCTAATGTAACCTAACATGTTTGAAAGACATCATAAGAGCAGGAAACAGGTTGTGCAATATAAGCTCAGGTTCAATGTTTATTTAGAGTGAACTTTTTGAAGAAAGATTTCCTCAATTCAAAAAGAAAATACTATCCAATGATGCTAAATGAAGGCTGTACAATGAAAGCCTTGTGTATTATGTTAACTCGAAGTCGGTATAAGCGAAGCCTTCAAACAAATTGAATTAGAATCATCGTCAGCTTCTGCCGATACAACACAAAGAAACGTTACAATTCTGTACTCGGCCACTAAATAATCAACTTTTCTCGTGGCAGCTAGATTCACCATTCCACATGAATAGAAATAGAGAGTAGTATATTTTTATTTTATATAAATAAAACAATCATATTTCATGATTTATATGGTCCCCTAGCAAACAACTTGAAGCGCAAGCATATCCTTCGTGTACCCGTAATAGACGTATCAAACGTTTGCAATGCAGAGTCTTTAACAATATACGTATATTTTTATCATCCACTCAACACTACTAAGAATTCAGAACATACAATGAACTGTATTAAGTTACAATTGTCCAATTGTAAAACTGGCAAAACTCTTCTTTAAGGTTCGCGGTACATTACAATGTCGTATTACACACATGCACTTCGATCGTCCAAGACCTCATTCCTCTAACCCGCATTTTTAAATTACAACACCAACTGCACCATGGCAACGCGTACGTGCATAAGACGGTCAAGTTTCATAATATATAATGTCATTGATTTTTCAAACGCGGTGATTCTTATTACAGCCTATATAAAAGTTGCAATTAATTTTGAAAACTTCGATACAGTATCAAAGATTATAATAACTCTCTATTAAGCCTTTCATGGGTAGAATTGATTGATCGAAATAATTGTTTACTCAGCTTGCCAGCACCATAGGCACCTGTATCAGTACCATCTAGCAGATGGTGCGCACCGGGTACAGCAAAACAATTTTTACTACCCGACTGTATGCATATGGAACCAGCTCTCTGTGAAAGTTTCTGTGGCTACATCACTAAATATTTTCAAAAACGTCTTGGTAGGTTCTGGAAAAACCTGCGTTCAAGTAATTCCCACCTAACCGCCACCGCAGTTAACATTGAGCCAGAACGTAGGACTCCATATGAGCGCATTGTAAAGTAGAACCGACTTAACTGCGTTATGTATTTAAGTGTAGTATTTATGCTCTAAAGTGCCGAATCTCAACACCAACAGTTTCGTAAGCCTTTTATCTTCTGTAGGTTCTAGTTAATTCACATCGGTATCACTGACAATAAGAAAGCTAATCGATGCATCAAATTAGGACATGAAAACACTCATTCAGTCTTAAATCAACTGAAATATGAGAAAAAATTAACTATTTTGAAAAAGAAAATGATGAACCATTAACACACGACGGGAGCTAGTACATGTACCCGGCAAAAGTGAGTTCTTATGCACTGTGTTGAGTAAGCCAGTATTTAGACTAAAATCTTACGCAGGATGTAGTGCATCATCAGTCAATTTACAACCGGTTATGTTGGCGAATTAGTAAATCAGCATAAGCTAAATATTAGTGATAATTATTACTGTCATGAGTGTCATATCTGTAGCATTACACCCGCAAAATATTTCTATTTCAGAAATATACCAAGTTTCAATTAATCTAACTACGACAATTAATAACTAAATTCAAAGAATATACTCTTCAGAATGGATCCCGATAGTCTTGGCATAAAATGAGATAATTTTCCATTTAACTTCCGTTCACACAAAGCTAATTTAAGAGCACTCTCTGGTAGCAACATTTTATGCTTGCGTCAATGACGAAGCTGGCTTTTGCAGGAACCTCATTTTCTGATGGTGTTTTGTGTTGTACAAGGACCGAACACGGGCGTATTCCGCGATTACTCGAGATCTCCCTTCAGGGGGCATTAGATAGGCGATTGGCAGTAGGGAGAACATTTAAAGAATATCGTATTTAAATAATAAAACTTCAAAATTATTTCTTTCATTTCACATATTACCTATATCTAGAGTTGTATTAGCTGTCGAGTAATAAATATTAAAAAAAGTGGAGTAACTTTTGTGCCACCCTGTATATTATTATCCGTGTCATCGTGCATCATAAATTCTGTCGCGTTTCTATGAATCACTCGTTACCTCGCGAAATCGGAAAAAATACTAGAAGCAAAGGAGGTTTATTTCATCGAGATACAGAACTGTATCAAATAAAGCGATCCATCCTATGGAAAAAAATTCGCCTAAACACTTGCCGAACCCCTTCAGACGATATTAAGGGAAACACACATTACGATATTATTTAATCCTTAAATCTAACACAAGCCAAACGACCCTAACGGTGGAGGGCACCGCTCGCGTTGGTTTTAGTCAGAACTGTAAAAATGGAAAAATATTGTACAATAAACCATCAGTTAGAACGTAAACTGTACAATGACGGTATCACCACGGAAAGGTCAGGGACTCTAGGTAAAACCAAATCAATGAAGGTACCATACAAGCAAATCCTTGTCCATATTTGATGTTCCCTTCAACACGAATATAATTAATCGCACCAGTAAAACGCGAGAACCTTTATTAACTCAACACGTTTTACCGTTGGGCTTTGAATGCCTTACAATTACTGGCGTGATGATGGATGCAAGGAATGTGTGGTTTCAACTTCCTTTTCCAAGAGGAGTTGAACTACCTTCCTTCAACTACCTGGCTACGTAAAAATGCGTCGACTGAGCCGAGATTCGAGCCCAGGTCCTTTCCTCTCGGTTACGAAGCCATCACGCTACCAGTACGCCGTGGAGCCTATCAGACGTGAACAATGGAAATTCTGTTTAGAGGTAAATAAAACACAAAATAATGAAAGGATTTACAAAGGAATTAATTCAAGATTTTTTTATAGGGTTATTTAAATTTTCAATTAAATTGCCTGCAAAGAAATGTGTATTGTGACGAACCGTTGCCTTTATTTTACTTGTGGACTCAGTCGTGCGCGCCTTCCTTATCACTCGAGAAATTTCACACAGGATATCACGTCCCTAAATTTGATTCCCATCACACTGTGCACGAGCAAGCAGAGTTTGAACTTTATTCAAACATTCGTCTACTATAATTTTATGAACAAACGACAAAGAAGAACTCTTAGAATTCTTCAATTTTTCGAAGCATAGGCGCAGAATGCTCACCTCCTGGTTTGTGAAAATACTCAAAGGATTTTTCCCTTTACTTTTAGCTTCGCGAGCCGAGCGAAGAATAACACTGGGGAACACTTTTTCAGAAACTTTGAGTTGCA
>VOMN01135317.1:0-32336 GCA_014899125.1 Orchestia grillus | reverse complement strand
ATCGTGGGAGGGGGAGGGGTTGCGCTCTGGAAAGCAAGCCCAAACTGGAAGGGATGTTAACGCTGCAGCGAGTCCGCTGGTGAAGAACTCTCGAGGAAGAAAATAAAGTCGTTTTCTGCGCGTCTCATTACAGGGATACTGAATAAATTGGCACGTCCAAAGTGGATTGCTCAGCGTCGCGCTAATACATCTCCGAAGGCGCTCAGTAGCAATGAATTGATTGCATGTGCAGTGTTTTTCCTTGCATGGGTTTTCATCTGATGGTCTTGGAAGAGTTATTTCCTACGAAAATATACGCTCGTACATTCCCTCGATGCTGATTAAAAACAGGGAAATCTGTTTCTCCTTCGAAATTGACATTTTTAAGCTGAGCTAGAAAGCTAGAAATTCAGAAGAGAGCTGAAACTGAATTTCATGTCTAGTAAATAAATCATTCCACTACATATATCAGATAAAAAATATTTTACACCGTTGTGCATAGGCTTACGTATGCTCTTTTTTTCCTCAAATCAATCGAATCTAAAATTTGGGAGCAATCACTGTACTATGTTGCAGTTTTGATGAAACAACAATGATGCGAAAATGCAAAGCAGCCGCCTGTGGAACCCATTTTTTGTCCCCTCTAACATCATTGCTCTGGGATGCACCAGAAGAGCATCTTACTAAAATTATGATAAATTGCAGCAGAACTCAACAAAAGCAACGAGAATTAATTTTGATATCTGAGTTCCAGCCTTCACGAGTCAAAATTTGTAGCGACTTTTCGAGGAATTTGAAACAGATACTTAATTGTGATTGAGAATACTAAAAGAATATCTATACCATTATTCTATGGAAGAATATCTATACCACAGAGATGAAATATAAACCAAAATATGTGAATAATAATTCGGATGCCACCGCCTGTTGAAATTCCGATTCACTCACCCTCTGTCTCATTTCGAGCCCTGATCGATGTTCCTGAAGTCAAGCAAACCAATTTAAATTTTCTGCATCACTGGACCAGCCATATGTTGTTTCGTTCAGTCCTTTGAAGGATCCTCATTGTCTACAAATATTCTGGATTTACATAAGTGGAACTTCATTCAAGCTACTCCGAGAATTTACATTGCCAACAGGCTTAGATCGATTTCAACTTAAATTCAGTTTGTTCCACGCGTTACATCCTGTAATAACTAGTAATTAATTGAGTGGCTGGCTTAGAGAATGGTTGGAAACATTATGCCTGTATCCATGATGTTCAAAATATACTGTACGAATGTAGTTTAGATATTCAAAATATTCAAAAAATACTGTACGAATGCGGGAATGAGAATCTACAATAAGACTGAGTTCCTTTCATACCAAACACGAGCGCTAAACAAGGCTACAACTCTTTCTTTCGTCAAACAATTTTTTTTTTTATTGAATTCTTCTATAATTTTGCAGTCTGTTGCTAGACTTGTTGAAAATTTGTTCCTGTGAAAGCTTCAATATAATATTTACCTCATTATTTCATTTCAATTAACATTTTAAACGGATTTTAGATGATGAATGTTGAAGATTCGAGTTTGCATTTCTAAAGACTGATTTTTTGCAATGTGGCTGGGTAACCTTGGTTTGGAGCACTAACAGCATCCTTTGGAAACGGGTCCATAAAGTATCTTTGGCTCGTATACAAGAAGCATAGTGTCAACAATTAATGACTCTTTGAAGCAAATGAACAAACAATATTGATCAAAATCTTCCACATAATAAAATTTACGAAGAAAAACTTTAAAATACGTACAAGACACATTGTTTCCAGAGCGTAGTAGAGTTTCTACATGTCGCTAAATGTCAATTTCTCGTAGTGAAAACACTGAACAGCTTAATGATGAGATCAAAGCTGCATGAACCGAATCGGATTTTCAGGATCGTTCTTAAGATCAGGAAAATATTTCGTAACGTTTTCAATTTCAAAGAGCAGATAATGCAGCGCAAAACTTATCCTCAGTTAGAAATGCTCGGCTGTTGGAACTGATGTACGGTGATGCATGATGCGCACGACTAAAACAGCATAAATGTAGCAAATAAATAGGAAATACTGCGTTATTTTCTTCTGCGTAGCAGTGTTACAAGAGAAATATTATTGAAATTGTAAAGCATAAGCGTTTAACAATTCCTAGTGCATGTTTTCTTAATAAGGCGGCCAAATAATATAATATATTCAAATAGCATATTTCAAAATAAAGCGGCAAAAAAGGAGAGCGCAATAAGTTCAATCTAAAAATAAGCAAATCTGTCCTAAAGATCTTTTTTAACTGAAATATTATTCTAACACAGCTAGAGCTAACCAAGTTTTTGTAAGAATTGTAAAAGTTCTTGCTTGCCTAAAATTTGAGCAAATTGTAGCCAATTTTAAACGCAAAGAAAAATTGGGGTTGGAAGGAAAACGATTTATATCTCGGGCTGCAAAAGAATGATAAGTCCTAAGGCTGGAAACGATTTTTTCTAAGTAGTAAATTCATGCATGTATATTTTCATAATTGACGCAATGAACTCATATATTTTATTCATGTAGTAATCTGACAGTTTAAGACAACATTTTTTTATATAAAGTAAAACGTAAAGAAAAACTCAGTAGACACAACTTGAGATTGAAGCTATACCATGGGATTAGTGAAAGTTCTAGAAAAAAGTTACAGAAGTATACTCTAGTTCAAATTTTCTTAATTATGCTCTACCGAGCATAATAAGGAAAAAGTTAATTGCTTGCTTAAAAAGTTAATTTATTAATCGCTCATGATATGAATCGCATATGAAAGCAATAGCTTCTGACCAGCAAAACAAACATCGAGTTCAAACTTCCGCTGCGCTTCATCGCATGGAATGTTTTTTGCGACAGAATATTTCAAAGACCTAATCGAGAACACTTAGCAGCACACATCCGCAAAGTACATATTACCGTGTACATAAACTCGATGGCAGTCTACAGAGTATCGCCATACACTTCGAGATCCCATTGCAGTGGCACTCAAAAATGAACTGGACTCAGGTCTAAAAGCATCGCTTCATTCTCACCTGTTGAAAAATGTACCCAGGAAAACAGGCGCGCCACACCAAATCTTTGCGTGATAAACAATGGTGAGCCACCTAACCACAGAGCGGCTCTAAACAAAGAACATGCCTGCGGTGATCGAACATCTTCACGCGATTATTTGTTGTTTACGGTTTTTTCATCTTCTGGGAACAAAGCCACGATAGAGTGATAACCAGCAGTACTGAGTGAGAGGAAAGAAGCTTCATTCTTGTTCATGTTTTTTCTTCCCTCGTTTGGATGTACTTATTTTGATACATTTGCGACCAAATATTACTCGCAAGTAATACAGCTCACTCGTGATTGTATGATAAGGGCAGGTCAAAACTTGGTAAGAACACATCGCTCCTCTTGACTTTTCTTGCGTTTAATTTCGAGCATTTCCAAAAAATTGAACGAATAAGTGATCAATGTTCTGCGTTCTATTCTGTTCTATTTTCGTGCCTAACATGCAGGCTGGAATGGCGTTATTGGCCATTCCAGCCATTGAAATTAATGGCATTATTTGCCATTCAATTAATAATTATGTGTCTTCGTTTGGTGGCACATAATTATTAATTGGTCAAGCTTCGTTTGGTCCGTCAGCTTGAATTTCTTAAGAAAAATCGTACATTGGCGAGGAGAGAAATTGGAACTGGAGCCGAACGAAAATTGTGATGCACGATTGGAAAATGTAAACTTCATGAGTGATGGTGAAGTGACAATACTTAGAAATTTAATTTATACGCCAGCATGCGAGGAATACGAAAGCCTTTGTATGAATGTGAGTCATTCATGCCGGTATATATTAACGATAAGCCCTAAACATATATTGTAAGCCGTACTAGAAAAATAATGCAGCCCAGGTAACTAATAAAAACTGAAGTTTATTTTCGGTGTTGAAACGTGAGAGAAATTTTCGATCGATGTTGTGCTACGTGATATAAGTAAAAGATACTCCTGGAAAACGGACGGAGAAAGAGAAATAGAAGTAAACAGTATATAAAAGGATTTGTGACGAGTGAATTCAAGGCTAATTATCGTTCCCTTGGAATTTATAACGAACAATTATCAGTATTTATTTCATTATATTTACAGAACGTTCTTAACACCCCGTGATGTTCTACTAAATGATGAAGCCGCTGTGTCAATACTTTTTACAATCTAATGCTGTAAAGGAAAATTTGTTGCTGCGCTTTATTGTTTCAAGTTATTTTTGTAGAAAATACTCTAGGGTCTTCTGGCGTTCTGGTGAAATACTGGCGATCGTAGATCGTGCTTAAAATCTCAATAAATCTTTAAATCACGTCACCAAATGTTTTTAATACCGCAATTATGATTAATAACGAAAATATGCTAATTCAACTAAGGCTAGCTCATTCGAACATATGTTCTCTCTCATGCAGCACTTATTATATCAAGTATTTAAATATCATAGCCATCGTTTTCTTCACTTTCGATCGCTCTACCACCTGTCTCGTTGCAGAGCACCGCTAGGCGTCCGGTAGTGGTTTTGGCTTGTGGCACACTGCACATACTCCCTTGGAGCCATGCTCTCGTCGACAATGATAAATACATACAGAGAAAATAAGTATCTGAATGTGTGTGTTGTAAGACATACAGTAACAATAATTTATACTGGGAAGAACTTTAAAAACAATTATTCGAGCTACAGATCAGTAGCTCGAATTTGATTCGCTTCATGCTATCACCCCAGATGCGGAAGTCAAGGAAAATGTGTCTCTGGTAGGTCATAGATACCCTCTTAGAAAATATATAAGAGATCATTTATCCAAGTCATTAATCATGATTCAATTAGTCCTACCGGCACCATTTTCAAATCATTCCTGAAGAGCTGACTCTTGGCACTACCTAGTAACACTGAGACTTAGTACCTATGAAACTTATGTGTACAACACTTAGTGAATAAATCTATTCAATTTGGCTCGAGTGGGGGTTTATTTTATCATCTTGAACAGGCAATGCTATAAATGTTGTGAGGGTAAAATGTAAAGTATAATATTTTAAAAATTATACTATTCAAGGTGTCCACCATAAACGTATCCACTCATTTTAAATTGTGAAAACATTATGTATCTATGATACAATATAATTTTACTTCTATTTAGGAGAGCAATCAACTGTTCTTACGGTAACATAGATAGATAATGTCTTTAGGTTGAATGAGACTTCTTCCGAATTTTTTTTACATTTTTAACCAAGCTTTCGCCGATCAGATGCACGCAAGTCGTTTTCAAAGTAGAGAAACTTTTCAAAGGTCGGAGTTATAATGAGCAAATGTCTATCCAATATACAGGTAAGGATGTTTTTATTTTTTATGGGTGTGTTTAGCTGAAGTAATTTCATAGTAAAGAATATACGATTGGCTTGTAAGTATCCGAACTAGTTTGATATCGTCTATAAGAGTTTTAATTTATACATGAGAAAATGGATTTCAAAAATCTTTTCAGTCCGGTCTATTTGCATTATGAACTTATTAAATTTTTGTTAGTTTAAAGCGTGTCTCTATGATACAATATAATTCTGTCACTTTTTAGGAGAGCAATTGATTGAATTGAGCAATCCATTTCCTGAACTTAAAAGCAAGGCGCAATTATTCCCTGAATTTTTCAATTTACCGCAAGCCGACGGGTACAGGCTCTCTGAAGCAAACAAAACAAAAAAATCCCGGTTTTTTCGAGTAGATATTTTACTTTTACTTCGACTTCTACTCAATTCCCCTCACCAGTCAACAGAAAAGCGTCTCGCGCACATAGCCTTCGATCTCTGCAGCAAAGAAATATCCAACCAAGCTTAAAACAAAAACGGCTGTCATCGAAATTAACCTCACAATAAATTTGAATGCATCGTAGGAACCTGTTGGCAAGGAATAGCTAAAATCGACCTCTTGAAAGCATCAGATTCACAGGCGCTCACTACGTCATAGGTGCGTCGGGAAGGATAATTACGATGTTAATACCTTACAATATATAATTGGCGAAGAAATCATCCCATACTATTGGCTCGAAAATAAGTTATCTGAAAGATAAGAGAAAGTAACCCGAACAATGTTGTGTATGAACTGCATTGTAATGATTGTGATATATTATTATGTATATACGGGGGACTGGTTGAAATATACAAATCAGAATTAACGAAAGTAAATGCAAATGTAGAAAAGAAGCAAGTAAGCCCTTCAGTTTCTCTACATGTCCAACGAACAAGTCACATTATAAACTGGCAAAATTTCAAAATATATCTTAATGCAAATAGACCAAACAAGGAACATTTCTGGAATCCAGTTTCCCATGCGTAATTTTTAACTCTTGTAACCGATATCAAACTATTTCGGACATTTACAAGCCAATCGTAAATTCTTTACTATGAAATTATTTCGGCTAAACACACAAAATATAATATAAATAAGCATCTTTACCTGTATATTACGTCCACCTCTATCAGTTTTTTATAGAAGGATATTACCGTAGGCGGCGCTCACATGTAGCAGTGTCGTAGAAGGGATGCTTGAAGTGAGAGAAGAGAAATTTAATGTTATGTATGAAAATGTCTGATGTGACAGTATTTCGGCTCGTAGAGTTCAGGTGTGGATAGTTGTAAATACTTTATTTCAAAGGAAACGATGAGGAATATTTGTGACCAATATTATGTTTCACTGAGAAAACACCGGTCATTTTAAGAACAAACTTAGTAAGCCCCACATTTCCGACGGGCAGTGCGTCTCGTTGTGATAGTAAAAACAATTCTAACTTACAGCGTATCTAGAGGTAGGAAAACTAGCCAATTTGATTTGATTTTTTCATTAATTCTCTGATTTATTTCTATCGTCGGAAGGAACCTTTCATAAATTCAGACAATTTTTCATGAATTAACGTTCTTAATAATTGATCAACTACGACCATCGCGACCACGAGCGAGAAAGCTGAAAAAACTCACCCGCACGCAAAAACAAACTCCAAGGATTCATTTCAGTTTTTCACGCCGAATATATGCTCAGCTGTATCTTATATACCGTATATACGTATGTATATATCATAAATAAAATTTGCATAGCTATCAGGTAACTTATCTTGCACTTCTAATAAAATTAATGGGTTGTGAGGGGCCGTTTCGAGCATGTTTTTTCATGAAAGTAGCCCTTTATTAATTTCGAACTCTATCTCTATAGTCATTGACTTGTGCTGTTCCCCGAATGAGCACATGTTTCAAAGGCATTTGTTCACGATTCTCCTTATGTTTTACCCGAGGTTTTTACTTGACTTTCTGACTCGGATACAACAGTGAAGAGGGATTTCAGAGTGGCGTCCTGAGAATTCGAAGAGGAATTATATACATAGAGACCGGAGGGCAGACCGGCTGTAGAATTTTAATAGCTAATTGAAGGGAGGAATTGGCAATTAATGAGGCAGCTTCCAGACCAAGATGAGCTGCAGTTAAGAAGTGTTTGAGGACGTAAAATTTTTACAAGAATATATTTCGAATAATATTGGGAAATACTGTTCCTGGAATATGAGAGTAAAAAAAATGAAAGCAGAATGTAGACTTTGAAATAGCGCTTTAAGTAGCAAGCAGTAAATGATTTTACAGACTGAGTAATGAAATATATAAATAACAAACAAAAGCTAGCAAAAATTATTTTCTAATAAATGCTTATCAAATTTTTGTAATAACTCAATACCAGTGGGACAAACCTCGAAAAAAACACTACAGTCTCCCCAATTCCGAAGAAAATTTTCTTTCCATGATCGGTCTGCAAACGTTAATCCGTGTAGAAATACCGTGAAGCAAAAATACCCCTAAAATGTACGACAGAATGCGGTTTGGCAAACTTTTCGTGAGTTTGAAGTTCTCATTATTACTACAGCGAGATACTATTAGACCACAAGATTACACAGAGCGAAGGGACTTTTGGCTGCAGCGGCGCTCAAACTGCCACAAAAATCTCACTTAGAGATCGAGCCAAAACTCTAATGATGTCGGCAGTCACAGTTATTTTATATCCTTCAAGGGGCGAAAGTATATGCCCAAACCTCTCGTGATGGATGCGACGGACCAACTCTGAAACTTGCTTCAGTTCTGATTCTAAAATTAGGTTGGTAATTTTCTGTACTTTGGGACCACTGACAAATGCCCGCAAAGATTTATGGCGCGTAATATCCCCGTAATTTTTACATCAAATAAGCCAGTGCGCTTGGAAGACACATATCCTGTAGCGGAGTTAAATGGTAATCGCGTATGCAATTGTCGAATGTTTTCTCGAAAGAATCGAGGGCAGAAGAAACCTTCTTTCAAAATGCCAGCACATGTACAACGCACCACTATTTATTGCATTAAACTCCCGACTTTTTTTTCAGTATTTGCGCGCTGGACTGCACGATGCGGTCGAGCAAGCGCAGCACGCAGCGAGTAATCCGCACAAATGAACATGATTCTTCAGAAGACAAGTGGACGATGTTTATTTTTCGACGACAAATTGTCATCGATATATTCAAGGCAACAACTCATTTCCAAGTAGCGCGCGGAGGGTCCTCGCTCACATCAGCGCAAGTATTGATGGTCTCATAGCGATTTGTTGATATAGTGACACCTTTCTTGTGAGTAAATTCGAGCTCAGAACTATGCAGTCTCAGTCAGGATAACGTATTTTTTCGCTTTTCAAAATCGAATGCCGTGTACGTTCAGGAGAAATGTATGCGTACTACTGCACGGTCATAGTCTTGTTTCCGAGTTTTCTCAAAAGATCAGATACATACTGGTTAATTCAATCAATGCGGGACCGATATGACAGGCAAATTTATAATGTGTTCAATTGATTTTTTTGATAGTGTCAATTTAACTGACTTACCACACCCACAAATTACGAAAACATAAAGAAAAACTTCCTAGTTTCACGTTCTTTAGACACTACTTTCGAAATTTAAGTTTTTCGTTCCGCTATTTATTATTAATATAAAATTTTACATATGGGTTAGAGCAAAATCATAGCACCTGTAATTATATGAGTCTATAGTTGCATTTCAAGTTTATACTTCAAGATGTAAATAATTTGGCATTCGAGAATATTATTCTACATGAGAATTAAAAAGACGTATGCATTAGTTTTCAATTTAGAAATGAACTGGCGCAAGTTTGGACATTTTTATGTATACTCAGCGTACGATACAAAATTTTCGTCTCCTTTCTCAGCCTTAGATTGTACGAAGACGCAATGCAAAGTCGAGACTTCAGGCAGTCGAGCACTTATTTCTGACGTAAAATGCACTATTTGTCGTTATCATTTACTATTGAAGCAAAGTTGTTTATCTCCATATTGCTTTTCACTGCAGCACAGGTCTTGTAAGATGCTTAACAATCGTTTGATATAACCTTATGATTAATTTTAACGTGTTTTAAGATGTTGGCTTAATCACATGGCCTTTCTAATGTAAAGTAGGCGTTTTTGAATAAAAGATTTTAGGAAATTTGTAAGTTCCACGAAAAACTTGGAGATTACTTTCACGATTGACTCTCGGCATGATATTATTATCTTATAAGTTGTTGTTCGATGAGTAAGAACTAGCTTTACGATAAGTTGTGTAATAGAATAGTATCTTTTTCCAAATTTGCTCTAAATATAAGGTATACATGCCCTACCAAGTTCTTTCGATTTCATTCCCATGCTTTACTAAGAGGAAATATGATGCTTTCTGGAACAATTTTGTGAGTAATTACTTGTCATGAAATCGAAAACAAATGTGTGACACAAATATACTCTGGCATAATTTTCTAAGGCATTTGGTAGAATAACACATATCCAGGTACTGACGTATCTAACACAAGTCTACGGGATTTCGAATGTATATCTAATTTACTTTAAATTCTTTAAACTTTAAAACAACAAAGAGCTGCTGCACTGTTGAGCCTAACCTCAAGTGCAGGGCCTATCCATCAATAAACATTTGAGCACATCATTGCAGCTCTGAATAAAATTCACCAATCCATCAGGCTAAGGTGACGACCTTCTATACCGTAGAGGCCCTCGAAATGCTTGTCCCATCCAGAATCCTACAGCCACGCGCACTCTCAAACGCCACCTGTCGCTGCAGCACTGCAGAGGTTGACGAATTAAGTCTGACATACTCAGATGCGTCAAGAATTTTCTGCACAATCTGTTAGTTTGGGAAACAGCTGTCGACGGTTTTGACATTCCACTTGTTCCAGTGAATGTGCTTCACCATTACTTTAATTGTACTAAACTTTCCGGTAAGTGAACCAGGTTCAGTCACATTTGATTATCTAGTCATAAATTTTATTTTTTTGCCTCAGCGACATTACGCATGATGACAGACGTGAACAATTACAGTTTTGTTCCAATCATTATGTTTTTCTGGCGAAGTTTCCCCTTCAAACTGAATGAAACTATCCATAAATCTTCCCGAAAATGTTTCTATCCGTGCTTATTTAAAACTCATTCAGAGATTATTTCTTCTCTTAATTGAACCAAATTGCGAAAACAATAGCCGAATTATTTTTTTCAGTTCTGCATGAATGTGTCCCGAATGAGTCCAGTTTTCCTACTATCCAGCGAACATGAGGAAAATTTTTATGTAACGCATGAATTCAACGACTCCACCATACGGATATAACCTGCTAATATTCATCCTTGCTGGAAGTGGATGACCTAGCAAAACCTACACCACAAAAACGGTGGTAAAATCTGAATGGCTGATTAGCAAAGAAATACTGAAAAAAAATCCCAGACCTCAACTAGACAACTGTATCAAACTCGAGTGCAATTGAATATTTTTGATCTCGATCATAAAAGTCACTAAAGCTCATTTTTGAAATTAGACACTGGTAGATAAGCAAGAGATTATTTTCCCCTTCATTGTAAAGAGAAATATTTAGCTCCAACAGGTGATGTATTGCGCACACTGCGGTAGCGTGCAATATTGAGCACATCCGTACAAACGCGGATTATTATTTCTGCAATGATTCAGTCTGAAAGGTTAAACAATGCATGTGTTTCACTAGAAAAATATTGGATTGGTTTTGTAGAATTTTTCTCCGCCGTCTACTGTTCCGTTACATACAGTATCTTAAAACGTCCACAGAGGGACGAGTGCAAGTGCTTGCAGCAACTCAAAAATCCAGATCCGTCAGCTGGGTTCGATCCATACATTTTCTCGAAAGACGATAAATCAACAAAGATTCATAAATCTGCGGTTGGCGCGACCTTACAGAGCGTGCTGACAGCAACTGATCTGTTTACACCGGCAGATTGAAGCTTCGGCTTCTATAATCCATCAGAGTCGAGCTCGAGACTCGCCGAAGACTAGCTAGCGTTTTCCAGCTGCAGGCTCAGAGGAAAACTTGCATCGCCGACCAGTGAACCGAGGGAGAACTGTGCTCTAGTTTTAGTCTCATGAGGGGAGTACGGTTCAAATGCAGTCTTGGATGACTGTTCCTGGTTGTAGTCGTCATCTGTGAAACTGGAACCTTCAAGCAGTAAGCTGAATGAAAGACTGTTTTCCAGCAGCTGTCGGGAAGGAAACGATTTTCACGCAGCATTCTCATTGAAAGGCTGCTTTCAAGCTGAAGTGACAAACTGAGTTGAAGTTTTCTTCGCAACAACATGCCGAAAGGATAATTGTAACTAGCACAAGCATGAAGGAAATCAAACATTTTTGTTCTCAAACTTATGAGAACATTACGCAACTGTCAGCAACGTGTTTCGGTGTCAAAATTTATTCCCCATGAAGGATGCACATGAGTTACAAAATTCCTCCAATTTTGCCAGACCGCATCGCTGACGAGAGTCGAGTTCTTTCGACATTGGCCTTTCGACAAAAGCTGATGTTTTCTAAGTGTAAGCCAATGAGACTACGTCGGGTTTTCGATCTGCAAGCTGATGCAGGCGCGCTTTCCAGTCGCCCCGCTGTTGGCTCACAGGCTGAGGGAGGGGAAAACTTTCATTAGTGGCGAGGGTGTGCACGCGAACGGATTTTCCTCTACTGACGCTGAAATAACAGAACGTTAACGAGGCAATTTTGACTTGGCATTCGTACGCTGGAAATGCTGAAACTCTCATTCTATGTCTTTATACGCACAACGAATAAGCAGCTCTAGATTTGAGAAGTGCTTTTATTTGTGATACCTTTGTAAATTTATTCTTTAAGTATACGGCCAGTAAACTTTGAGAAAATGTTGAACGAAACGGGCCCAACAGAAAATGGCAGAAGTAAATTAGTTTGTTATGAAACTCAATTGCTTGCACCACTTCAAAGAGAGCGGTCTAAAAAGCTAAGATCTCTGCTGCATAGCCACCTGCATCTATTGAGCTCAATCTCTCTTGTATTCCGGGCAAAATTGATAACCTGCATTGTATCACGACCTTAAAATAGCGTACTGAAGCCCGACGACCTCGATCTTAGGTTGCAGCCCTGCATGCATTCTCATCAGAGATCACAAAAGGCCGTCTCTCCTCAGCGGAGTACCTGAGGTAGGATCCCGCATGTGTGGAAGATACTCACACGGAGTCGAAGTTCTCATTACAACTGACGTAAATGGCGAACGGAACCGCTAAAACAATTCGCTTTATCTTAACTGAGGCCTCAAAAGTGCATTTGTACCAGAAAAAATGACATTTTGTGTAACGTAAAGACTCGCAGGAATGAATTGCGATTGCCCGAATGTGTCGACTGGAAACGGATGTACGAAAAAGAATTTGCACTAGCGACTGTGTGCCTCAGACTACGAGAAGATCGCATGGGGATTTTGCAACGATCAATCCTAGTCTAGTTTTTTCGTAGGAGCATCTACGATTATCCATAATTTTGTCCATATAAATTGCATTATGAGATATTTTATAAAGATATCGAAGGCAAGCGAAAAAGTTAGACTAGGATAACTCTATAACTGCCGAAACCCCGAGAAGCATATAAACTTTATCTTCAATGGCTTGCCAAATTTCAGAAAATCTTATCGTTATATTTGTTGTTTTAGCAGCTCCAGGAGGATATTCCAATTTTAAGTTACTGGCATATTCACTGGGATAAACTTGAAAATTTCACGTGCCTTTTACTGTTGTATAATAATAATTATTTTTACCATCATCATTACGTTTACATTTAGGATCCGATCAATTGACTTCCTGTACTATACAAATACTATTTTTGCATATTCATAATTCCTAATTAAGCCTTTGAATTCAGAATATTTTTAGTACACCACCGATTGAAATCCATGTATTCAATTTTGACGTTTTTTCACTGAGAGCATTCCCATAAAATCCTGCGTCAAATATACGTAATTCAGAATGTATGTAATAAACTACCGATTGAAATTCATTCGTTAAACTTTGAAGAATTTTTTTCAATTATTTCATTCCCATAGAATGGTGCGATAATAACCAGTAGCCTTTCTTACATTAGCTTGGAAAATCAACTCAGGTCCTTCTTCCGTAACACTGACGAAATCATTTCCAAACTCATGGTACCTGTGCTCCGCAAACTTCAGTACAAGCCTCTACCACAAACACCACCAGTAAATTTTGCAACACGAGCCTTTGAACAAGCTTTCCTAATGTAAATCCAGCGTGAACTCACTCCGGTGAACAAAACCTAGGCTGCCAATTTGACTAGAGGTATGGAAACTGAAACCAAACCTCGTGAGGATGTAGCTAACATGCAGAGGAACGAAGGAGTCTCATGGTGATTTAGCAGCCTGTTGCGTGTTCGAATAAATCTATCGGGGTCAATTTATGAGGGGCAGCTCGCAGTGAGGTCTAATAAAAACACGGACCTACGACGACTAATTCATCCGTGACCTCCCTTCAGCTGGAGCGCTCTCCTCAGTAGCCGCACAGCTCGGGTCACAGCCTTTAATTATAGCAGGGATGTGTGCAATCAGGGGTGTGATTAGCTCTTTATACACCTAAGCGCACGGTTGTTGTTCCAAAACTCAAGCTAGCTTTGCGTCTAGCTTTTTAGTTTGTGATGAGGACTAACACGTTTACTAGACTGCTTTTCGTATCATATGAAGATTAGTTAATCTTCATTCCAAGAAATATTTCCTGTATTTACTTCGTCCAGCGAACACATGAGGTACGTATCGTTGATGAAATTTTATCTTTCTTTCGCTATGCTGAAAAAGTTTTTATTTTCTAAAAAATGCTTGTTATAGAACAAACATGCCAGTAAAAGAAGCGCGGAAAATGTTAAAAGACGTTGCTGCTCAACAAATATATTTATTCGTGAAACGTCAATAATCATCGTCTCTATCCACGCTCTACCTCATCTGTGTTTCATGGAGTATCGAAGTGAGTATTTTATAACAAAATCAATCGATTTTGTACTAATGTATTAGTTGTTATACGGGGGACAATTTTTGAATTTCCCTTGATTTCTTGTTTTTCACTATCGTATAATTTTACTTTCAGCGATACCTCTCAAGACAAAAGCTAAATCAATTGTCACACAAATAATGAATCAAGATGCAGAAGACAAATTCATTTAGTCGAACAATATTTGTAAGGTATATTTCTTTTTCTGAGAAACATGCCTTGCAGAAACCCTTAAAAGAAAGGATGAAATAAGGGAAATACATCGAATTTTTTAGTAGAACTCTAACTAATGGCTTTGCAAGGAAGTTGGCGAAGGCACCGTCGGCGAAAGTCCATCAAGAAGCGACCTGTCAGTCACAGCTCGAGCGTTCTCTTCTTCCTGGGCTCTAACCAAATGAGTTATGGAATTCCAGCGAGCAATAACTCAGTCGTTGCTTGTCGTCGGGAGACTGAGACGGATCTCATGTCCCTCGCTCGACCTAAACGAGGGAGCTTAACCGACGTATTTCGAGGGCCTGCTCACTATTTTGTGTGACGTATTGCATTTTTAGGGATCATTAATTATTTCGTCGTTAATGTAACGACCTGGCTAAAGGCTCAAGGTAGAGAAAAGGGTCTTTGAAGCGCCATTGAAAGTTGAGTTCCAAGACACTCTGATGAAGCCTTCGGAAAAATCTGACGTTTTAGTGGAGTGCTTCGGAAATTTTGTGCTCCATCTTCAGAAGTTCACATGCGAGACGTTGTAATTACTATAGAATTAATTTATTTTGTGTAATAGATGTAGTGTCATGTAGACAAAAAATACTCAATCATATAAAATAATTGTTTTATAATCTTCGGAGTTTGATAAGCGCTCTTTAAAAAAATTTAGTGGACAGTAGTTCACCAAAAATTTCTAAGGGCATCATAGTTTAAGAAAAAGTCAGCCATTGAAAATTCAGGTCCTCCGAATAAGATTTTTTAAAAGCTTATTCAAGAAGAATTTAAAAACAGCTTTTGATAGATAAAGTTTCTTTTTATGAACTTGTGTTCACGTTTCTGAGATATCAGGCAGCAATCCGCCTCCCAGCATTCTTCTTCTCCTTTGTCGCCACGAGGCTTTGAGAAATCGTCGAGTGCTGCCATCCATCATGTTTGGGCCACCGTATTCGCTCAGGCTCCTGAAAACAACATATTTTAGCACAATAAAACGTCCGACGCAGCCGCTAAGTACACACGTAAGAACTGAACTTCAAAATGGAGAAACTAGTACTTCTTTATTAAGAATTAGGAAGAAAAATAAGTCACAACGTGCACACCATTCACGGCAACTGATTTAATTTCAAATTGGGGTAAATTTCTTCAATTTATGTTCACGTCGGTCATGACTGTGGTGAGGCAGTGACAAGTGAACAAAATGATAATGATGAGCATCGCATCAACATTTTCAACGACTGTGGATGATTTTAGTGACACAATACCAAATGATTGCTCGATTTCAGATAAAAAGAAAGAAGCAAAAACGAAAAATCGTTTATCCTAAAATCTGTCGAATACAAAGCATTGTTCCATTTGTTTCAATGAATACGATAGCAATCTTGAAAATAAGTATGGACGCTACATTTAAACTTCCATAGTTGAGATTCACTGGCTTATCGGTCAGGGATTAGCACGTTAAGCTAAATATTAACTAAAACATCGTGTGATGCTTTGTACATACCTGATACAACTATAAGATTACAGTTGAAATTTAGGCTACAAAGTGGGAGAAAAAAATTGAAATTCTCATGTAGAATTAAAAATCGATAATTTGGATTCGAGTTGTGACACGATAAAACTTCAATGGATTTATATCCTCTAGTGCTTAAAAAGATATTTATTTACTGCGTCATATGAGGTTCTCAAAGGTACTGAAGAAACTTTTGTCTTTTGGAAGAGGGAGAAGATTATTTATTTCAATTTAAGTGACGCACGTTTTTTAGTAAATCTCCATTACAGTTAACAAGAATACGGTGCTCTAATGAAAAATAGAAATTACTCTGATACTTCAAACTTTGATTTCTAATATGGCAGCTGATCTTTCACCGCTATGTAAAGATATAAGTCTAAAACTTGAATTAATGTACAAATAAGTGGAATATTTTGTCATACAGGATAAAATCAAAAGTTTTATATGAAAGAAAACTACAAGCCACGAACATAGAGCTGAACATGTGACTAAATCCGTATGTAGAATGAAACAATGATGTCTTAAAGCTGTGTTACGGTCCATTGATATAGCAAAAGTTGTGTATATCTTGATCTCTTGGAAATAGGACGAAACATTGCCACAGCTTAGCACAGATACTATTTCAGTAGATGACGGAAAAGCATAGAATCGGAAATGGTTGTGTTCGTAAACGTAAAAAGTCTTGACTTCGGTAAATTTAAACGCAATGAGGCATCGATAATTCAAATAAAAAGTGTAGTATATCCAGAATTTTATGGTTCTACATTTACTAGTTCGTGCACGACATTAACTAACATCATCACTAGAGCTTCACACTCATGTAAGCCAATTTAAGTGAGATGAGTACACATGACTATGAAACATCATTTTTGACTAGACAGCAATCAGTGCTTTATTTATTTGAGAAGGAAGTGAATGATCAAACTATACCATACTATTTAATTTAATAAAATAACTTACAAAGAATATTCAATTTATTAACAGTTTTTACCGATAATATTTTGAAATCAGTTTTTGATAATATGATATATCATAGGTGCTTATAAGCCTCTTACTTACAACAACAATCTTCAGAGACAGACGTCCATAACCAATCTTGACGAAAGAGTGGGAACGTGCGAGGGACTTTTTCTCTCTTGTACTTCAATCGTCTCCACAGATCCTGTGCTGTCTTCTTTTCTACTCACTTCATCCGTGATCTACTGATCCTTTTATCTCACAGTCAATGATTCTTTCTACTTCAAAGTACGTGGGTATGCTCGACATTGATGGTGATTATCGCTTGAGAACTTTAAAAGGAAAGTAAAAAGGGACACAATTCACTTCTCACCTTCTGAGATGCAATTTAACCTCTTGGATCAATGAACGACAAAAGCGATGTTGAGTTTCTTAGGATTTTGATTCAGATTTTGGTTTCTTTGTCTTCACAGCTCATGTTTTGACTTAACTGAATGCCTTCGCCTATTAATTATTGTCTTCATAAACACAGTTTCCTCGGGTAAAACATGTCACTGACTCGTTCAAAGTACAAATTATATTCTCAATTGAAGTGATGATCTTATCACCATTGACGGCGTACACAGAAACACGATACGAGTAATCACCTCAGACTCTATGACAAATATTTAAACTATATTTAGATAGGGTAAATCATTGCCAATTCAATGTTTGAGTCGTATCCCAACTTTCATTCAAGTCATTTTTCCGACGTAATTATTGTTGGGCTGATCTTTTACAGCACAGCAACATTGCGTTGGTCATTAGAACTCTTTTACTCTTTTCTTGAACTCGCTGCAGCGCCACTAAACTGCTCCTGTGGTTTGCAATCGTTGAAATGTTGAGCGGTACAAAAATCGAGCAAATTGTAGTGTGAATAGATTCATCGTCGGCTTCCGCAGACAAACTCTACAAAGTGACAAGGATGGAGTCGACAATTGTACAAGGTGTCAGGGAAAAGCAAGTTTGGTTACTTAGGAGACAGGAAGACCACTGCTGATTCTTCTTCAGTGAATGAGCGCTTTCTATGAATACAGTAATGCTTGTAATTTGTGAGTGCCAAGTCCTTCATCTTCACCTGAATCTGAATCGGCAATGAATCATGGGCATTCATTTACTCATATGTAAAATCAGCGTGGATATGATGCATAGAATAAATAGTTCGACAAAATTTATATTTGAACAATAAAACTGGGTTCAAGGAATAGGGTACGAGATTGGTATTCACATCGAAGCTGAACAAGCTGAATACCAACCATGAAATATACCACGAAGAAAAAGTCCACAAACTCATCCGAAAATATCAAGTAAATTTAAACGCCAACTTTGTTGCTGTCGAGAACTGTTCATTTCTACAGAAGCATGGCCGCAGGAATAGCAACTCAGCCAAAAATTCTGTAACAAGAAAGGGAAAAATCGACAGCAAAGCCGAATGCTCAAAAAATAAGCTTTAATTCCGGAAGCCGTTAAATTCGTAGAAAGGCGGTGGCACCCATGATTGCCGAGAACAAATTGTTTGGCATCATTAGGTCTGTAATCGCGGCGACGGCGACAGGTCTCGTTAGAGGGCACCTAATGCTTCTGTTCTGGTGTGCGAGCTGCCAAGAATCATCTAATGAGAGGGTCGTTTTCCGTCGTGAGGGCATTTTTGAAAAGTAACACCGCTGCAAAGAATGCCAGTTAAGAGGTCACTCGAGAAAAACCACGTGAACAGAAAATAGGATATTTTTCATAATAGTTTTCCCTGTCGTCGTACCTCATTTGCATAGCATTCACGATTCACTTCCTAAATGGTCTTCAAAAAATTTCAAGTTATAGGTCTCACCAGAAACAAGCTCCGAATTTTTTTTTGCTGCGTAACCTAATTTTGATTTGAAACATTTCATTAAATTTTGTGCATTAATGAAAGGAGAATATGTCATCTCCATATTTTCATATTATGGGTAAAAACAGTTTATTTTTGCATCAAAGTCTGTGTTTCCCTATTTCTTTACCTGTTAATGATTAATTAACGAAAACATTATTCGAAGTTCCCCAGCAAAGTTTTTTAAAAATCATCACTTTCACCATTTTCTGCTACTATTTTACTTCACAAATTCCCCACAACATCATTTTCTGCCACAAAGCAAAACTACAAAAATTGCTCACAATATCATTCGGCGAATTTGATTTTGTCACACCTCTCCAGTCGCCAAGCAGCTGATCGAGGCACGTCTGCTTGCTTCTCGGGCGGTCGACGTTACCGACGCTAACCAGAGCAAATTCTTCCTAGGATCGTGCTGGTCGCGGTCGTTCATGTCAGATGTGTAAGAACAACGCGGCTGGGGCGATCATTAGCGCAAATGATCTGCTCTGTCTAAACCAATTAGTGGGTAATCGCAGCCAAATATTTATTGACCTTCGACAGATAGGCACAAGAGATGGGAAACTAACTGATTCTTACATCGGTCCAACACTGAGCATTTCCCACGCGGCAATTGTTTATAGAGCTTGTAGTCACACTTAAATTTCAAGGGGAATTTTACCTAAGCTGGAGTACTGAGCTTTGTGATGGAGATGCATGAGCAAAAAATGTTGCTGCTCTCAGAAAGAAAACTGTAAACTAAGTGTATTGATCCTGAATTTGCATTGCATTATTTATTTGACGTGCTCCTTTGAACGGCGCAAAATGTGGCTGCCTGATTATAATTTATTTAAATTATTCTAATTCATACTAAAATTAAGCGCTCAAAAACAATTAACGCATATATTTTTTCTAAAAACTGCAGTAGGGGTTATGTTCGAACAACGAACTCATTTAGAGGTGCAAAGTCAAAATAACTGATTGCATCTCAAAAAATATACATATTCTTCACGTACATATATAATTAAAACTACAAGGAAGAAGCAGAAAACCTTTAGTATTTCTGTTGTTAACCTTATTTATGATTTGTGTTGCTGACTCTCTTGGTACAATACAAGCACTATTGACAGTGAAATTTAAAGAGCCTCAATCTTTCCCCCTAACGGGGCATTGGTAATTTTTGTCGTTGAGGATTTGTCACATATTTCAGACTTGTGTTCGTGACACAGCATTTCTTGTTGCAATAGTTAAAACTGAACCGGAAATTTTTTAGCGCATTGATTCACACTTCACAATAAATACTTTTCTTCATTTTGAAGTTTGTTAGCAAACCACTCCTCAGAAAAATGTCAACCGGATTTTAGAAATGCTATTTCTTTACTATGTATACATGTATACGTATAAACATAGCAGCTTCATTTCATTAATTCGTACTGAAATAAAAGTTTGCTGCAGAAACAGCCGCCGCAACTATTCAAGCGATCGCTTCCTGATTTATAACAGAGGTAAAGTCATTTCCAAACATTTGTATCCATCCAATTCTTTTAGCGAATGACCTTCCTATCCTTCTTTCAAAACTTAACTGACAAGCCAAACTGCATTTCAGTCACCATTGTTTGAGGCAGATACTTTAAAACTGGACTGGTGATTCGCAAAAAGTTGTATATTATTGCGAAAAATCACATCGCGGCTCATTCCGACTCTTCTGCATGACACTGTACCCAGGACTGTCACAGGCAGAGCGGGACACCACGGGACCTTTCCATTGTTCATGGCCGAGTTTGGCTGCCTTCGTTGGAAGTCTTGACGGCGAGGGGTCTAACCAGAACCATTAAAATTAGATGAGGCTCTAAACAATATCGGCTCTCATTTCATGCTCTATTTCCAGACTCCTTGGGACCGTATAGGAACTGTGAGAGTTGTTTGATCAGTACCTTAAAGACTAGAGGACCGTGAGGGCGTTTTCATTTGTCTATTGCTGATCAGAGCGTCAGAACGCGAGTGAGGGTTCGACGTCGTAAATGCTAGCTCAGTGGGTGCGCCTCAGAAATGGCATACGAGTGCAGCTGTAGAGATCTGTTTCCCTAACAGTGACAGAATTATATAAACTTGTATTTTTAAATCGTGAAGTTTCCAGCTTCAAATCTGAAATCCAAACGAGAATAATACATTGGTTTTCGAGATTTTTTGCCCCTCATAAATGTGACTTTTCTTCATTACTCAGTGGCATGATATGCGTTTTCGATGAAATTTGCAGTATCGATGTGGAAATACCTTTTCTGATAAGATAAAATGAAATATATTTCAAAATGAAGTGGCAGAAACAGGGCTGCTACAGTGAGAAAATTTATATCAGGCTCGTTCTGGAAACATTCACATCGGTATACAAAACACATTCTGTTGAAATGAGCAGCTTTGACCTACGAAGAAGATATTATTTCATGTTTTGCATAAGCAGGTTACTGAAGAATAACATTTATGGATAAGACAATCCTAAAAGATTATTTAAGGCAATGCCTGAATCCAATAAAAGTTGATCTGTTGTCCTGAAAATTATGAAAAAGTGACCAATTTTCCAGCCCGTCTTATTATCTTAAGGATATTGCATTGACAATGATAATGAGAGCACTTCGTTTATTATGCACCACCAGAGAAGCTGATGAAATTATGTAGCCCATATTAGTATATCTACCATTGTACGACGCTCGTGTGTTAATGCGATACAGTAAATGAGGCACATAGTTGAAAAATACTCATGAAATGCACTGCGTATAAAATCAATATTTGAATGCAAGTATAAATATTTTCTCTATTCCAAACGTCTAGGCATATTGAATTCGTCATTTTTACACCATCAGAGGCGAAGTACGATAGCCAAGCCATCTAAATTTCAAGTGAGGACATTGTTTCACTAGGACTTGCATTAATTTCAACTCCACAAGGGCTCGACCATCTTGACCCGCAGATTCTGTTCATTGCTTCAGCTTCGATTAAAAAAGTTAACTATTATCTAGAGCTGTTTTTTTGAGTGTACGGACTGCGTTTTTTGTCTCTTCGGTCCCATCCAGAAGTTAAAAGATACCCTATCAACGTTTTAACGTCAGATAGCATCTAATTTAAGCCTTAATCATTTTGTGTAATGGATCATTATTCTGAGTTTCGTTTGAAACCGTGAGTGAAGACTTGTTTCGAGTCTCGCTATCTCGCTGCATTCGTTGTTGTGTGAGCTGAGTGGAAACTTTCACAGCTACTTTTGTCTTGGATTGGCTTGTGAAATGCCAGTTTTCTGGAATGGAATACTGACCACGTTGATGAGAGGAATAGTTATCTAACATACCTGAAATCATGAATTTCCTCACCAAGATTCTGATCACGAAATTCATAAAAAACATATATTTAGGAGCAATACCCAAATGTCAGCCCCCTTTAATTATAAATTTAATACATTATGCGCCTGTATCAAGGTTAACATTAAGCATTGAGTGTTAAGTGCATTAATCGATGTGTCCAAGTTCTATTCTCATTTTCTTCCTTGTTTCTTCAAATAGGTAACTTTATATTTGACCGTGCAGTTTTCAAACAAAATGAAATTACTAATGTAGAATTCCTGCTAGTTATGAATAGCTTACTGCATGATCTATGTTTTTCAGAATAGTATGCTTCTTACTCTATTGATTTTCAAATTACTCTCTTCATGATGTAACAGATGTTTTTAAGATCATCCCTATAATTACACTTTCATGATCCCAGTATGACCTGTAACAATTGCTTGTAAATTTATGAAAAAATGACTGATGTTGCTGCAATGTCCCTACATATGTCTGATAATTTCATATTGTATAACTCAGCAAAAGGCACTTCAATAACTTGCGCTTTCGTCGTAGAAAATATATCAAAATTCTTGAGCTAGATATTTGTATTTAAACAGATTTATTCGAATATAAGTTGTTTTCACACATTTTCAACACGTTCAGAAGGTTTTGCTCATTTGAATCAGTCTACATAGATAGCAAGTACTTCAGGTTACTGCTATATCAGGCTACGACGTGCGGTTCATCTGTTGTACATCAGCACCAGAAATTAGCTTTGCGGAGCCTCAGCTGTAGAAAGGCCTCATCGAACCCAGCTGTAGCTCCCCAACTGCCAATCTTTCGCGCTCGCAGAGATCCATTTATTGATTTCGAATATCGGGGTCGAGAGACTGTGGGCGTCTTTTTTACACGATCGTCTGGAACGTGCATGTGCGGAATAAGGCTATGAACATTTGTCGTACAGGTTGTAAACAAGCTATCGAATTCTTTACTTAAGTGCGCAATCTTAATTATTTATTTTAGACCTGAAATCTAGGTTTGTTTTGATCATTTGAATTTCCCATAACTCGGTTGGTAGGCCACGCGGCTGGATCAATTTTGTGTATTTCTGATACTGTCTACCAGTTGCTAATAAATTTAGCATTTTACCTTGTTCGTTCATTTTGTTTCGTTTTCATGCCTTCGATATACACGGGGCATATGAATGGATCCAATCATACAAAATTGTCGTGTTTTTTCGGCTACATTCATTAAATGTTTGTTACATTTCATCTACTCAAGCACAATCTTCATTTTCCAGTCAATAGTCATTTACTGGTATGCATTTTTTTCAATCTTGTTGCTGATGGATAGTTTCAGGTAAAATGGTGAGGATGACTATGTATATTATATTTTAAATTCTTGAATGATGAGTACCATGAAAACTTAAGCAGCATAATTTTCCTCTTCAACTTGTTGTGTGAATTAACTTGAACTCATGAGACCATCCATGTAATAAACGCAATAATTCTCCATAGGGTCAAGTGCATGGCTATATACCTGTAATAATTTACGAAAGAGAATTATAGCCCTTACTTAAGTAAAGTATGTCGACTATGATAGCCCGTAAACAATAGATGTTCCGCAAATGTAATTGATATCACTGAATTTTTGCCGTCGACTGAGTATTTAAAGGACGTCTCGCTCCACCAGAACGAAGAATTTGATCGGACCGCCGGAACCCCTGTGTGACGTCACGTTCATTCTACTCTCCCATTGGATGTCAGTTTTCAAGATGGCTCTGGGCTCGGAGTCTAACAGTTTCGAGCTCCTGAAATTTTCCACAAATAAGAGAAGATTGAATGCAACAGTAAAATTATCGCTTGGATTTTGAAAGGTAAGGATCCTGCTGTCTCAGATGAAGCATGAACTGTTCAATAAGGAGTGGATAAACAATTTAAAATCAATTCTTTCTCGCACGTCGCTTCTGCTGGTACAATCCCACTTACTTGATCACGCCTGGCGAAAGTAAAATGAATTGTTGGCTTCAATTTTCAAATGTACGTTTTGTTTTTTCTGTCGAAATATTTTTTCAGCACATTGAAGATATGTTTAAAATTCAACAGTGATCATTTTTTATAGATAGACTGAATATATACAGAAATACAGCTGGGCCGTGCATTTCAGATCAGTATATATATTTAACTACGTACTTATGAAGGCTGTCGGAGCTATTTTCGAGAATTTCTTCATCATAGATGAGATAAATATGATGTATGACTTGGTAAAAAATACGATCACTGGAAACTTGTGAGTATTTAAATTGTAACTGGTAGAAATTTGCAGAGGTTTCTTAGATGGCTGCAGTTCCCGTGCCCGGCGATGAGTTCACAGTTGCTGTACATGACATTTTAGGTTTTGATTTGGGCGAGAAAAAATAATTCATTGTTTGAGAGCTTGTAAAAGGGTTCATCAAGTAATAAGCTGTGCCCGAAAAGAAAAATAACTAGCAAATTTTTCCTCTCATTTATTGAACAGCAGATTTTGATACACCGCGATATTTGTTGCATCTTTATTACCGACTTCATTTCTCATGACATTTATTCTATATTGAATTTTTATTGATATGTCTTTGATTTTGCTCAATTGTTCAATAAATAGCGTCGGTAAAATTCAAGATCGAAAAACAAAATGGCCTCTGGCCGTTAATTTTTCCTATTTAACATTTCTGTAAGATATCTCCGCATTAATCAGGATCTGTGATGGGCTCAGAATATCCGAGAAATAACCTGTGGTCGAGTTATTGGTTTGTTTGGTTTGAATTTTTGAGCATCAAAAATGATTTTAGGGACACTGAAAGCAGAAATAAAGTTTCTAATTCTTTTTTGGCGTCTTTATGTTATAAAAGTGTGAAAACAAAAATCGTCGTTATTTTTCTGCTTAGTAGGAGTGTTTGTTAACGTCATGACAGATAGTCGTTCAGCTCGCTGAGAACCAATGAATGGCTACGCTCAAAATTGATGTTAAAAAGGTTTATTCTTTATCTCGTTCCCCGATAGGCTGTGAGCATTGGTTTCATTTCATATACACGAAAATTTCCATATTTTCAATGAATTTCAGAAGCTGTTTGAAGCAAGGCCCTGTAAATAATGATGCTATCTGATATGCGATGAAATTATCCTCATATTTTATGATTCATTAGGGATATTTTAACCAAAACAAACTCAGATCTGCAGAAGCTATTTGTGGAAAATTGTTGAGAGTGACTATTGATTTCTTGTGGTGAGAAATCGTTCAGTGTTGAGGGTCCTATAATATGCAAGAAAGATCCCTCACGAGTGAAATTCTGAACTCATAGTAGTACAAATTTCCGTAACCAATACAAACTCCCTTAAAGATATTAATATACTAGAAGTGCAATGAGAAAATCTGCGAACATTCATGATACATTCATGTGTAAAAAGCTTCCTGCACGTAAAAAATATGACGGAAACGTGAGGTTATTTTAGGATTTCTTTGATTCTAAAGAGTTTTACACAGAATTTCAGGAAAAATTATCCTTGTCTTTCAAAAACACTCATTCCCGAAATTTTTTCCTTTCAGCCGTAAGTCGCAACAACTCGAGCGGTGCTCAACGTCGGCAGCTGGCCGCTGCCTCCGCTGGAAGGACTCACAGGCGAGCTGAACTTCATTTTTCTGGGAAATAAATTAGGACCGTAAGAGAAGTAAGTCTGCTATCATAGAGTGAACTTTTTGTTTTCAAAAATCCCTAGGAGTTTTTGTGCCGTAGCTATAGAATATTGAGGAAAGGTGCTGAAGCTTGTAAAGTCTTGGGAAGTCACTGAAAAAGTGCACTCTTATATAGCGGTAATTAAGGGATAAAGTGCGGGGAAATTTGCGCTGTCAAAGGATTATTATGTGTTCCTAGATTAACTAACTCTTATGATCGTAATTTAATTTTGAAATAAATTATATTCTTGTTCCTTCAGTTATTGTCATTTAGTACATGAAAATCATTCCTTTCCCTGGTTTTTAACATCAGCTCATCACATTACCCGCAAGTGATTTTTTATATCTTCACAAGTCATTCAACGCAAATAAGCATCATTTTATCTCCACTCACTTATCTGCACCACCTTCAAGACAGGAAAACATTCCTAATACTTCCAAAATCAAGCGTTTCTCACCTCTTCAATTAGCTCCAATCTAGCGTCAAACGAGCCATTCAAATATTGCGGTAGCACTTTTTCAATGGCGTTATTTGGCTCGTAACTTTATGAGATGTTAGTACAGCTATCATTTGGCGCTGGTTTGCCGGTGCTGGGATGGTCATAAAAGTCAAGTGCGGCGTAGCTCGAGGCTCGTAAATTTCGACTGCAAGGTCGCTTCTTGAAGTCCGTCGGCCGCCTGCGCTGCCCGCCGACGGACTGCGACTCGTGATCGGTAAAGTCTCCGGCTTGGAAACCAAGAACAGGAAATTTTGCGGGAATCTCTACATTGAGAAGTGGTTTTTATTTTATAATTATTCGTTAGAGTTAGTATTTAGCACGGATGTTTTGGCGAAACGATGAGAATATGATATCCGAATTTAGTTGATGGGTGTTCCGTGTTCTTTAATTTTGGAAAAGAACCCTGGATCTTCGAATCAGAAAGCTCCTGCAGAATGGCTTTGCTTGATTTTTTGTCATTAATGCGCCAGGCTATATTGACGTCAGCTTGTCGGAATGAAATATTATTGCATAAATTTTTTCGGCTAGACTAAACATTTTAACCCATTAATGCACAAAGTTTATTCCTCAATAAATCATGCTAGCTTTTTAGAAACTTGCCACTAGAAAGTCGTTTGCCCCAGGTATAAAATTTTAGATAAAAACATTATTCGGTCTTTGAGATAAATATGATTCCGTAAATTTCATGAGGTAAAATTCACGAGATTCCAAAGATGATAATTTTGAAATAAATTAGATCTATGATACATTTACTTTTTATGCATGTCATTCTTGCCCAAAATTGTTTTGGAATTTTTGAATCAATTAAACAACTATTGCCATCACCTTCTATTACCATTGTTCTTATTTGGCATTATTACCATTATGATCGAATAAAATGTACGCCATGAATAATGGGTTAATATATTTATGAAAAGGGCGAAATCTCCTGCGGAAAATTATTTCCTAGCAAATTTTGTGATTGGAAAATTGACATAGGGAAAAGTTCCATCAAGATGCTCTAGTGAAATGTAGGTCGTGAAACAATTCAGGTTGCAGATATCAGAATTTAAATATACGGAAATTATTTTTACTTAGCCAACACTCAATTCTTTCTTCTCATGAAAAGACATGAAATTACTTCCAAACTATGCAAGTTTTATCACAAAAAACTATTACAGAGTAACTAAATGGATGCAAAAGTGAGATCATTCCTAAAATTTTTCTAGCAATGTTCGTTATTGAGTGATATGCAATTTTTTAAGATTGAATAATACGTGAGAAATCATCTGATTGCAAGTGGTGCTGCGGGAATTTGTCGTAAGAATTTATTGAATTATTGTTTTTTTTTTCAATTTCAGCAGAGAAACATTTTTCACGGTTTTTGCATGAATGATCATTTGAATTATGTATATATATTTTTTATCTGATCTCTGGTTCATGTTGTAATCCTAACATAATATTCTACGAAGAGTTAATGGATTTTCGACCAGAAATCCATCAAGCAAAATTGCGACTGCTGTGTGAAGCCATATTTTGGTTAGTGCGTTCCCTTTAACTAATTGGAAATTAAAATTACATTAACTTTAATGAGAGTTTCCTGACACTTGAGTGTTGACAATAAACAAGTAAAATGCATTATGTTATCAGATGACAAATGCAGTTCATAATTGGAGTGAGTGTGATATAGAATCATAGAAGGTCATAAAATAATTTATATGAAATGGGAATAAATTATCTTCTAATGGATGGATTTTTTTCGAATAATTAGTCATGATTTGGATGATTTGAAAAATGCATTGTATTATTTGGTGAAACAATAATTTCTGAAATCATATCCTGTAGTAACTGTTCAAGGAAATGTTATTCAGTATGAAAACATATGGTAAATACAACACGTTTTAAAACTATGAAAATCGAGTGTGCGATCATAGTTTTCATTCCCAGAATTGAAAATAAATTAATTAAAAACAGTGTATATGGATGTTTGTATATCAGGAAAGTTTGGCATTCTGGGGTTGACTTCCACAAAATTAGCGGTAATTGCGAGAAGGTTTTTTGGAAGTTATTCACTTCATGCTCTAAAAAAGAAGAATGACGGTAAGTTTTTCCCAACGGAATTATGAGCCTCATCTAATAATGACAGTAAATTTAAAAACGATAAAAATGCAATGTTATCGATATTTTTTCCAATATTAGATTGGTATGGTATTAATTGGCCCGCAGTTCAGTGAGACCGTTCCAAAATTAAAATTCAGTGAGACCGTTGAGTGAGACCAGTGCAGTTCAGTGAAACCAGTGCAGTTCAGTGAGACCGTTGAGTGAGACCAGTGCAGTTCAGTTAGACCAGTGCAGTTCAGTGAGACCAGTGGAGTTCAGTGAGACCAGTGCAGTTCAGTGAGACCAGTGCAGTTCAGTGAGACAGTTCCAATATTAAAGAGGTATGGAGTTGACAGCTACTGGCCTGCAGTTCGATGAAACCAAATGAATGGGTCTTCAGAAATCACCAAAAGTTTATTTCATCAGAACACCCACTTTGAAACTTCCATGAAATATACATACTGTACATCATTTGACTAGCAAGGATAAAAAAAATTTACCTTATTGCTTATTAATTGCATGATTGATGTTAGCTCGAGTTGCATTTAGGCAAAAATCTATCGAATTTTTTTCCAATTTTACGTAAAATATTCAGCTTGGATTTTGTTTCCAGAAGCGCTGACTAATGAGATAATAATATTTTACTTTTCTCCTGAAATCATATCTTTATTTCACTTCCTTTTTCGATTGTAAACAGCATTAGAAGGAATTATTCCAATGCAATTTGGATCTATTCCTAAAACTCTTCGATAAACTTAGTAACAATTCAAGTATTATTTCTTCACGTTTTCAGCAGAAATATTTCAATTCACCTATTTGTAGAATTGTATAAAAAATTAGACTTATACATATATTTTACCTCAATAACTTATATACTAGTGTATGTGATATATTTATTAAAAAATTAGTAGTTAACTTATATGCCCGCTGAAAAACATAATTTGTCTGCTGATATTCTCAGTTAAAATTAGCTTATGCCACTTGAGTACTGCGCACACTTGAGTTTTTGAGTCCATAGCCAATCATTGTGGAGTGAGTATAAATTATTTCTTCCTTTGATGGTAAAATATAATGATTGCTTTTTAATGAGAAAGTATTTCTATATCTTTAAGTGAAATCGTTAGCAATTCAGCGCACAGAAAGCGCTTGTAAGTTATTTGTGGCATGATTGTTCCAACGCAGTGAAATACTGAAAAATCTTGTGCTGAAAGTAAGTGCGAACTGCTTCACTAGTTGAAGAAACTACTTCAAAATCAATAAATAAAGTAAAATTTCAGCAAAATATGTTACACTGGCACTGGGAGGCATACTTTTCAATCATAAACAGAATTTTTCCGACGTTAAATAGCGGAGCCTACAGTATCGCAAGTCAACCTCACCCAACTGAATAGCCGGTAGGTTTTTAATTTCTGCGTTATTTTGACAAAAAAACATTTAATAAATGTACAAGAGCATTGTTCAACCGATTTGCTACGAGGGCATTCAGCCAGAAACTGGGGAGTATCTTCTCGCCGTAGTTAAAATTTGATCCGGTGCATTTCCTGAAGCACATTTCTGACAAAAATATAGATCACCAAGCAGTTGCACATGTGCGGTTTATGATCATACTTACTGTTTTCCAATTTGAAATATAGCAATTTTAAATTGAACAATATGCCGTAGTGAGATATATAGTATACTTGACTGTCCTCAGTAGCAGTTTTGTGTACCTATTGCGCACACATGTATTTTAATTCAGTATACACCACGTGTTGCTTCAATATTGTGATAAAAAACGCAACTGACAGGATTTCAAAATTCATCTATTGACTCAGCCTCAGAGAGCTATCTATGTTCATCTATGAACATGAAATGGAGTTGGAGAGAGTACCGTAGTGCTTTTCCCATAAAGAGGCATTATTAAATAGTAAAATAAATGTTCTTCATTTTTTTAACGTCCGTAATTTAAAATTACTGAAACTGTTGTGCCTGAGAAAAAGGAAATTTTCAACCTTCCCGCCGTCAAGTTTGATTTGACTGTAAAGTTCATTGACAAAATATTTTGGTTAATATAGGCTTTTTTGTTATATTGATTCTGGTATTGTAGAACTAAAGCACAAATGTGCTCATGCTTTGAGTAGAAAGTTTCATCAGTTCCATAAATTACACTCAGTAATCATAAACACATTCTGATGAAGCATTCCAAAATTAGTAGAGCACCTGAATCTGGATGTTTTAACTTCTATTTATAAATGCAGGAAACTCGAGGTCACATATGGTACAGAGTTATTTTCTAGCTCTGTGAAATGTTAGCGTAGCTTTCATTTGGCTTGATGAAAAGTATTTCTGTGTACGCAACTGCATCATTCTTGACTTATTTCTCTCTAGAATAAACTGACCCTGGTTCGAAAGCACTTTTGAAGTCAAATAATTGTTACTCTCGAATCAGGATCAATGGCTTCAGTTAAAACTGTGATAAGTGCCGGACAAATATTTCTGTATCTGAACTACGAGTGTACAAGCGTATTGATATCCTTGAACAGTCAGAGAACGATGTAACTGAAGGGCTTTTTAATTTATCGGTAGCGTTTAACTGATGGAGGAACAATGTGATGGCAATTGCATGGTGATTTAACTAAGCTATGTTTCACGACTAGCTTTGTTATTTGACCAGGTATGAAGAGCCATTTCACAAATTTCAGCTGCAGATACTTCCCTAGAAACTGAAAAATATTTGGTGTTGGGAAGTAATTTTTTCAATTTTTAATTTTGTTATACATACCTTAGCCGAAATTTCGTGAACGATATTGGAGATGAAATTATTTTTGCGAATTTCATTCAATAATTCAATATTTAGTGAAGATCAAATTCGCGTCATTATGGTATTGAGCAATACCAGTAATAATTTGATACATGAAACCTGTGAAAAAAAGTCTTGAGTCGACGAAAGAGCTTTAAAGAGCGATCAGATTTGTAGAACTTAAATTGTTCAAATTTCGAGTTGAACAGCAACATCTAATCCCATTTTGTGGATGAAATGTGGAAGAGTTCTTGAATGAATTGTTTAGGAGAAAAACAAATTTTGAGCAACAAAATACAACGAAATGACTTACATTCTACATAAAATAACAGACAATTCATAGAACTATTGAGAACCTTCATAATTTCCTAATACCTATAAAACAGTAAAACGCCCAACAATTGCATGTAATTGAACAGTTTCAAATAGAATGATATTTTTCCGGACCCATTAACCGTTCAACTATAACACCATTTACAGTTTTGATTTGAACCCCAGCGGAAACTTTTCAACTCGACCGTCATATGGAAATTTAGAAGAACAATCATTTAAGAATTCGTGCTTGAAAATCAGTGACAACGCCGCGCCGTCTACCGAGTGAAACCACTTCAACTCCCGACATTTCCATCGAAATGAGGATGGCAAAACTTCCTTCTGTAGGTAGGGCAGCCCCGTATTCGAGCCCTCAGTCATGTTTTCTGAGATACTTAAGAATACTTCGCATATTTTAAACACTTTTGCAAGCATCAGCTCCTCATTAAAAACGTTCACTTTAAAATAAAAGCAGCTTTCACAAAATTAAAATAAAACAACCGTTTTAAAAATCTGGAAATGGCCACCCTGAATTTCATCTTCGTTTGATCACGATTATTGAAGAGTAGAAGTGCGAGGCCACAATCACTGAGCGCAGTACGCGGTTGCCCACCCGGTCTTGTATCGGAGGCCAAGGGAAAAATGGTAAAGGCCTGAGAGGGACGGCTGACGCCCCCGTGACGCTGACGGATGCGTACGTCGGAGGCGGAAGGGAGGGGTGT